>CM076580.1:58964624-59089594 GCA_034641835.2 Pinus albicaulis | reverse complement strand
GAAAATGGATGAAATGAAGTCCAAAATATTTGTAAGGTTGGTTCCTTCAAGGAAATTGGTGGCTTGATGAGTAAGGCATGATGGCTTCCTTCATGTTGGTAACTACACCATCACGTTAGGCTAGACTAGGCTAGTATAGGCTAGTGTAGGTTAGAATAGGCTAGGCTAGAGTAGGCTATAGTAGGCTAGGCTAGATGTTTCTAGAGTAGAGTAGGTTAGGAAAGGCTAGAGTTGGATAGAGTTGCTTGGGCTAGAGTAGGATATTCTACCCTAGGCTAGGCTAATGTAGGTTAGAGTAGTTTAGGTTAGGCTAAGATGGGCTAGGATAGGCTAGGATAGAGTAGGTTGGGGTAGATTAGGCTAGACTAGGTTAGAGTAGGATAGAGTAATCTAGGATAGGCTAGGCTACAGTACGCTAGGCTAGAGTTGGCTAGAGTAGAGTATGCTAGGCTAGGCTAGGCTATGGTAGAATAGGCTAGGCTAGGTTAGGTTAGAGTAGGCTACGCTAGGCTAGGCTAGAGTAGGATAGTCTAGGCTAGGCTATGGTAGAGTTGGGTAGGATAGGCTAGGCTAGGCTAGAGAAGGTTAGGCTAGGCTAGGCTAGGCTAGGCTAGAAAATTGCTTAACATGCTACCCATGAAACTATGCCTACCATGATATATGAATCCTAGACTTATTTTTTTTGTTGATTTTTTTTTTATCCTGTACTAGTACCTTTTCATAATATTTTTTATAATTTTAGTTAGATAAAAATATGTCGATAATATTATGCATATTTTCATAACTAGAAATTGCACCAAATGTTGCAAAGGAAACACCCTAAGGCATAAATTTAAACTTATATTTGAAAGTAATCATGACATACTCAAAACATTGAAGATAAAAGGTAGTACATTTGATGCTAAGATTATTTCCTTCCACACAAGTTTGGTGCATATTTCTGTCTTCTCTCCTAGTTGTTTTTTATCATTCTTCAATATTGAACTATCTCACTTTAAAAAAAATCTTGCAATGTCTTACATTCTACCAACACATAATTTGTTTATAAATGTGTTCATTTCTACATTACTGTATGTCAAAGTCCTATGAAGGAGAAGGATTGATGTCATATGAACTTTCCAATTTCCAAGGCTTTTATCTTAAACTTTTCTACAAATAGCAAAAATAGTTAACCCATGTAATAGGAGTGTATCAAGGTAAGCATCTCAACCCATTTAAATTGTTAGATCATTGTGCAGATTTACTATGTATTTCTGGCCAACCAAACCAAAACCATTTCTAGGGTTAAGGCTTCTTATGTAATATAGGATATGAAAAAAGGTTAAAACTTTTTTGCGACCAATTTTGTTATGAAGAGATAGCATACCCTATAGTCTACCTATAGGCATAAAGAGAAAATGACAATTTTTCACAAACCTTTTAGATGATAACTAGTTCACATACCTCATATATGTTGGATTAAGGCATCGAGTTTAGATGATAATCCATGTTTGAAAGAAAAGAGGCCAAAAGGTACCAAATTTATCCATCCTAGACATAAGGAAGGCATGAAACATGGTTTGGAACTTTTCCAAGACAAACAAGAAATGTGCATTATGCCTCCATATCAACAACTGGTTCATGACAACCACCAGTTCACCACAACCTCCACGGAACTAAAACATTCATGATAATCTGGACATGGATGAGTCTATCCGTCTGGTTTGACTCGATCAGAAACTATGTGGTTGGATATGGATCACAAACAGGAAGCGAATATATGGCTGGGTATCGATATCAATATGAAAGAGACGTTATGCCTAGAACTTTCTCGTGAGATGAAATTCTAGTTTCATCTAGAATGATAGAGACACCTTAGAGGTCCTGGAATGACAAAGACGCATTAGAGGTCATATTTTATTTCATATTTATATTGAAGAGACATTAGTAGGGCTTGGTGAGTTAGTTAGGTAGTTAGCAGAGCATAAATGAAGGAGGCATGGATCTAATGGCCTAAAACATTTCAATCATCTAACATTTGATCCAATGGTGCATGTTTTCAAAGAGGTGAACTATTATTTTTTATTATTTCTCTTTTGCATTAGTTTCATTTCTCTTGAGAAATTATTGATTTTAGTGAGGAGTCCCAAACATAAATTGTGTGTAAGTGATGTGACAATATTTAAGGGTAGGTTTCCTTGATTTAATTTTAAGCTCAGTATTTTGTACTGATGACAGGTAAAATGTTGCATAAGCGGTCACCTAGGGCCTCCTTGCAATGTTGTAGGCTATGTTGATAGACAAGTGTGGGGTATAAATTATTTGTACCTCAATCCTGGATGGACAAGGTCAAAGGTTAGAGCTTGCATCCATCAAATTAAAATTTAACCTTAAAATGTAGTATATTAACAAAAATTCTTTTACCATACCTAACTAAAAGTTAATATTTAAAAAACATTTCACTACTATATAGAGAACTCTCCGGGAGAAGGGCCACTATGCAAGGACACACCTGCATGGTGTTTGGCACCATTTGAACCTGATGGCTTGTTGATTTTTACCTTTACAAAGGACACTATTTCAATTCTTCATCCTTTAATCCTCAATGCTCATGTCCATATGATACTAAGTTGAACATTCTCTCAATTTTAAAGATGTATGATGTATGATTGCTTGCTTTCTACACTTGTAGTTCAATCTCTGCAATCATGTCTGCCATTATTGGAGTACACTATGGGCACATTCTCATACATTGCAAGGTTTACCACCAATATGTATTTTTTAAATTTTAAAAGTTGGAAGGTTAAGGGAGTCTATAGCTGATAATTCTTTTATTAGGAATCCGTACCTACCTCTGAGATAAGAATTACCCATTATTGATAGGACCATTCTCAGAGGCTTAAGCATTGGTTGACCATGTGTTTTGGATTTCTCATCCTTGGAATAATTTTGCATTACACGGATGGAAAGTGAGTTAAGAAATACTTGGTTCTTACACAACCTTGTCATTTACCAACGAATGCACACCTTATCCCCTATTTTATTCAACATAAATAACTGTAAATATGATGCACTTGAAATTTCTGTATCTAACAGAAATCAATGATCTTGGATTATATCGCTAGTAACTATAAAGACGATGCACTAATGACACTTACTATTATATTTCTTCCAGCAATTCCATCGAACAAAAAACTGTATAGCTTCAGTTATGTTTGCCTCACAGCAAGAGCAGCATTGCTTGTTTTCTCGGCCTTTTATCTTCTAGTATTTCTCAGCACCTATGGTAATACTAAGATGACATACATGCAGAAGTGAATAATTCAATATAATTAATCATATCCATATTAATCCATGATATATGATGTCCTTAACGGTATCAAATTCCTTGAAGCAACAATTTAAATGTTAATATGGATGTGTTCTAGCATTCTTCTGAATAACTTCATATGACAGTGAGGTTGGATAACTAATAGGAAAGGTATATTTTTAAATAGTAGATATATAAGCCCCATTTGAAAAACCTAAATTGTAGATGAATCCCCATTGCAAAATAAATCTATTGAAATGAATATGCAATTTTTTTTGCTAATCCATTGATAAATATTGCAATGACACTGCATTTTTCCCTTATGGTGTTTGTTTATTTTTCAGATTGATATTTGGGGTTTAAGGACACCAATTCTACTCCTTGAATGGATGGGAATGAATGCCATACTTATTTTTGTAATGGGAGCCCAGGCTATATTCCAAGAATTTGTTAATGGATGGTATTACAAAATGCTTAACAATACCTTGGTATGCATGTCTATCTTTATCATTGGTGTTACATTCTCTCACACACTATTCTCCTTCATTTAATTTGATATTATATATTAAAAAAACTATGCATTAAACCATTTAATAAAATCAAAATTGTAAGCTGATTTAAATAAAAACGCAAAGTGATTTAACTATGTTATATAAATGGTATATGTATTAAGATTCATCCATTCACTCACTTGATCACCATAATTGGAGATTAGGAATTTTAAAATGAATTCCGCATAAATGAGTGTTCATGATACAAATTAAAATCCACCATACATTAATTGAGACTGCATCCACGTGATCAACAAAGAGCAGTTGAACAATCGTTCTGGTCATCTGTGTCATGGTTGTCTTCCACTAATTCTTTAGTCTGATGGAAATTTCTGTTAATTTCGAACAAAACAGAGGAAGCAAAGTTCCTCAACTCAACACAAAGAAATGAGAGAAATTTGGACAAAGAGGATATGGAGAAAAGCTCTGTTTCTATTAACCATAAAAATGACAATAAAAATTACAAACTTCTTCAGAACTACAGTTCTGGAATAACTAAAAACTCCATACTCTGTTTTTACAAACTCTGTTTTTTAACACAGATTACAGTTGCTGAAACACGTGTTTCAGCAAAACGTGTTTCAGCAACAGTCAGACAGTTGCTGAAACACAGACGCAGTTGCTGAAACAGCCTGTAGAATGCATGCTGCTCCCAAAACACAGCGACTCTGTTTTCTTGTTGTTTCTTCTGCTCTGTCTATTTCTCTGCCTTCAAACTCTCAAAACAACTTCTTCTATTTCTTCTAACCTTAAAATGAACTGCTGTTCATCATATTTATAAGCAAAAACATATTTGACTTATAATATTAAAAAATACAAAATATCTTCTGATCTTTATCTGCGCATTGAATGTACAGGAAGCAGTGGGAGTTAACGTGCTGGGTTTTGGAAGATAAAATCGGCTATCTGCAGGCTCAATAAATTTTGCAAATTTATTGCTTGACTTTCATTCATCCGCCTTGCTAAAATATCTGCGGCAATCAGATTTTGTTTCCAGCTGTTTATGTTGCAGTTGGAATTAAATTCCAACACTCCCCCTTAATTTCAACTGCTGGGTTTTTCAGCATACCCAGGCATTCTCTAAAATGATCAAAACTTTTCTTTGCCAATGGTTTTGTCAAGATGTCAGCTAGCTGATCCTCTGTTCTGCAGTGCTGCAAAACAATCTCACCATTGTTAACCAATTCACGTATGAAGTGAAATTTGGTGTCTATGTGCTTTGTCCTTTTATGAAAAACAGAGTTTTTAGACAATGCTATTGCCGAGCTATTGTCACAGTAAATGGTTGTGCCCTGCACTTGTTCATGACACAAATCTCTGAGAACTCTTCTCAGCCACACTGCTTGGCATGCTGCTGCTGTTGCTGCCACATACTCTGCCTCTGCTGTTGATAAAGCCACAATTGGTTGCTTCTTGGAAGCCCATGAGATGGCTCCCGATCCCATATGAAACACATATCCTGATGTGCTTTTCCTATCATCAACACTTCCAGCCCAATCACTGTCAGTATAACCTGTCAACATGAAACTTTCAGAAGAGGAGTATAAAATACCAAACCCCTTTCGTTCCATTCACATACCTTAGAATTCTCTTGGCTTCCTGCCAATGAGTCTCTTTCGGTCTTTCCATGAATCTGGAGATTAAACTCACAACGTGCATAATGTCCGGCCTAGTTGCAGTCAAGTACATGAGGCTGCCAACTATGCTCTTGTACAATTTTGGATCAAAATCCTTGCTGATGTCTTCTTTGGTCAATTTCAACCCCATTACAGTTGGAGTCACAGCTGCCTTTTTGTTTTGGATTTTAAATCTCTTCAACACTGCTTCTACATATTTACCTTGGGAAATGAAAACACCATTTTCACTTTGGTCTACTTCAATTCCAAGAAAATATCTTAAGAAGCCCAAGTCAGTCATTTCAAATTCACTTTTCATGACTGCTTTAAAATCAGTAATGAGAGAAGCATCATTGCTAGTAAAAATTAAATCATCTACATATAAAACAACAATAAGAATCTTACCTTCATTCTCCTTTATGTAGAGTGTGGGTTCACCATCACACTTCTCAAACCCATTCTCAATCAGATAAGCATCTATTCTACTGTACCATGCTCTTGGAGCTTGCTTGAGCCCATAAAGAGCCTTCTTCAGTTTGCAGACTTTATGCTCTTGGCCTTCAACTTCATAGCCTGGAGGTTGTTCAACATAAACCTCTTCTTTCAACACTCCATTCAGGAATGCGGATTTAACATCCATCTGATAAATCTTCCATTTGTGCTGTGCCGCAATAGACAACATTGTTCTGACTGTTTCCATCCTTGCTACTGGTGCAAAGGTTTCATCATAGTCTTTGCCTTGTTGCTGCTTGTAGCCTTTCACAACAAGTCTTGCTTTATGCCTGTCGATATTGCCTTCAACATTGCTTTTGGTCTTATAGACCCACTTAACTCCAATGGCATCTTTGCCTTCAGGGAGGTCCACTAACTCCCATGTTTTACTCTTCTCAATTGCACCAATTTCTTCATTCATTGCTTCAATCCATTTATCTTCATTTACAGCATCTTCAAAATGAATTGGGTCATCAACATGACAATACAAAGCGAATAATGAATTCAGACCAGTATTGTTACTTACCTCTCCTTGTTCATAAATCTCATTCAGATTTCTGAATCTTGGTCTTCTTGGTGTGCTTGGCGTTCCATCCGAACTTGAGGGTACTTCTGATCCCTGTGGTGTGCTTGGAGAAGCACTTCCTTGACTTCTCAAGGCTGTTCGAATTCCAGCTTGTGGTGTGGTTTGTTGTACTTGTTGTGGTGGAGGAGGAGCCACCAAAGAAGGGTTATTTGCTGCTGTCCCTTCCTCTTCTTCTTCGTGAGACACAATTGTCTTCACATTCACGGTCTTCTCTAAGCTTCCATCCCAAGCTTCATCTTCAATGAACTGCACATCTCTGCTTACTATCAATTTCTTGGTCAATGGATTATAGAGTTTGTATGCTTTTGACTCATCACAATAGCCAATAAAAACACACTTCTCCCCCTTACTGTCAAGCTTCTTCCTTAGCTGATCTGGTACATGTGCATATGCTACACAGCCAAATACTCTCATGTGAGTGACAGTTTGCTTTTTTCCACTCCATGCTTCTTCTGGTATTTTGTTCATGACATCTTTAGTTGGGCATCTATTCAAGATGTAAACTGCGCAAGTGACAGCTTCAGCCCAATACTCATGCTGCAAGTGTTTTTCCTTTAGCATACTCCTGACCATATCCAGAATGGTCCTATTCTTCCTTTCTGCAACACCATTTTGCTGAGGTGTATACCTCGCGGTGAACTGCTTTTGTATGCCATTCTCTCTGCAAAAACGCAGAAAGTCTTTGGAGATGTACTCTCCACCTCTATCTGTTCTGAGCACTTTGATGTAATGCCCACACTGTTTCTCAACGAGAGTTTTGAAGTGGCGGAATTTCTCAAACACTTCACTCTTCTGTTTCAGCATATACACCCATGTCTTTTTGGTGTAATCATCAATGAAAGTTAAAACATATTTATTTCCAGCAAATGATGGTATTTGCATCGGTCCACACACATCAGAGTGAACAATTTCCAATGGTGCTTTTGCCCTTATACTCTTTCCTGCTGGAAAGCTTTCTTTGTGTTGCTTGCCCAAGATGCAGCCTTCACAAAGGCTGTCCGGTTTTTCGATCAATGGCAATCCCTTTACCATTCCCTTTCTATGTAACAGATTCAAGCCTCCAAAATTGAGATGTCCAAATCTCAAGTTCCACAACCAATTCTCATCTTTCACCTGTTCCTGAAAGACTTCTTGTGTTACAGCTGCAATAGTTCTACCTTCCTTCAAATCTGCCCTGAGTTTGAGAGGAAACATTCTATTGCTGGTCATCTGCACCTGTGCAATGATCTTCTTACTTGGAGGTATGTCTCCAATTGTACACATATCATCTTTGAAGAACACATTATAACCTTTGTCAATGAGCTGTCCAATGCTCAAAAGAATACATTTCAGACCCGGTACATAGTATACCTCTGGCACAATCATTTGTTCTCCATTTCTTGCTCGGATACTGACTCTGCCCTTACCCTTGACAGATATCTTGCTATCAGTTCCTGTTTTTACCTCATATTTCACATTTTCATCCAGACTGGAAAACATTGCAATATTTCCAGTCATGTGATTACTACAACCTGAGTCTAAGAACCAAAAATCTTCTTGTTTGTCTTGTGCAATGTTACATGCTAACAGCACAATCTTTGGATTCTTATCTTCTTCATTTGCAAAATTAGCATTCTGCCTACTATTCATGTCATTTTTCTTTTTCCTACATTCATTGGCATAATGCCCATATTTTTTACAATAATGACATTGGACTTGGGATTTGTCATACCTTTGTCCATGAGCTTGCTGTTTGCTTGAACCTTCATCTTGGTTCTCATTGCAGCTCCTTCCGCTTGTGCTTGCAGGATTATTTCTGCCTTTTTTTTGGCTTCTTCCACGACCTCTGTTATTTGCTCTGCCTCGACCTTTTCCTTGGCCAAAAGACATCTGAGTCTTGAATGCTTGCTCAAAAGAGGAATCTGTTCCTCTACTCAGTCTATGTTCATGAGACATAAGAGAAGCACTCAGTTCATCTACTGTGAACTGTGAGAGATCCTTTGTTTCTTCTATTTCTACCACAACAGCTTCAAACCTTGAGGGTAAACTTCTCAAGATCTTCTCTACAATCCTTCTTTCTTCAGGAATTTCACCATGAGATCTAATCTGAGTTATCAACCCAATAACCTAAGTGAATAATGAATCTACTGTATCAGATTCCTTCATGCTGAGTGTTTCAAAGTCTCTCCTCAACATCTGTAACTTTGCAGTCTTCACCTTCTCCATGCCTTCATAGGCAGTTTTGAGAATATCCCATGCCTATTTGGCTTTTGTTGCTGCTGCAATCCATGGGAAAACACTCTCATGTACTGATTGAAAGAGAAAAAAGAGGGCTTTAGCATCCTTCTTCCTGTTGCTCTTCAAAAGGTCCTTTTTTGCTACTGTCAAAGCAGCCAATGCTGTTGCATTTGCAGGTTCAGGGTAGCCAGCTTCAACTAGCTCCCACAATCCTTGAGAAGAAAACAATGCTCTCATAGTTATAGACCAATAACTATGAGTTTTCCCATTAAACTATTGCAGTTGGGAATTTTTCAAACCAGTTCCAGCATCTGCCATCTTAAAGATACTATCTGTTTAATTAAAACAAGCAAGAACTTTCTCTGCTGGAGAAATCTGCTCAGTTAAGCTTCTTACAGCTCCTGCAGTGGAAGAAACAAACTCTGTCTTTGACTCACTGAGTGCCTAGACTAGCTTTGATACCAGGATGGAAATTTCTGAAAATTTCGAACAAAACAGAGGAAGCAAAGTTCCTCAACTCAACACAAAGAAATAAGAGAAATTTGGACAAAGAAGATGGAGAAAAGCTCTATTTTTATTAACCATAAAAATGAAAATAAAAATTACAAACTTCTTCAGAACTACAGTTATAGAATAATCAAAAACTCCATACTCTGTTTTTACAAACTCTGTTTTTTACACAGATTTGATGTTTCAGCAATAGGCAGACGGTTGCTGAAACTTAGCACAGTCAATTGCTGGAACTCAAAGACAGTTGCTGAAACTGCCTGTAGAATGCATTGCTGCTCCAAAACACAACGACTCTATTTTTCCTGCTCTATCTTCTTCTCTGTCTTTTTCTATTTCTCAAAATCTCTAACATCAAAAAGAACTGTTGTTCATTACATTTATATGTTAAAAACATATTTGAATTTAAACATTAAAAAAATAAAAATATCTTCTAAAGCTTATTAACGTATTGAATGCTGCAAGCGGTGATGCCTTTTGAAGAAATGAAGTCGGCTGTTACAGGGGCATTTAATTCTGAAAATTTAATGCACAGTAATGTGCAAAATATCAAGCACGACTTTGAGGCATCCAACAGTCTGGAATATCTACAGCAAATCGGATTTCTGTCCAGCTATTTTATGTTGCAGTTGGAATTAAATTCCAACACTCCCCCTTAATTTCAACTGCTAGGTTTCGCTGCATACCCAGGAATTCTCTAAAATGATCAAATCTTTTCTTTCCCAATGGTTTTGTCAAGATGTCAGCAAACTGATCATCTGTTCTGCAATGCTGCAAAACAATCTCACCATTGCTAACCAATTCACGTATGTAGTGAAACTTGGTGTCAATGTGCTTTGTCCTTTTATGAAAAAAATAATTTTTAGACAATGCTATTGCCGAGTTATTGTCACAGTAAATGGTTGTGCCCTTTTATTGTTCATGACACAAATATCTGAGAACTCTTCTCAACCACACTGCTTGGCATGTTGCTGCTGTTGCTGCCAAATACTCTGCCTCTGCTATTGACAATGTCACAATTGGTTGTTTCTTGGAAGCCCATGAGATGGCTCCCGATCCCATATGAAACACATATCCCGATGTGCTCTTTCTATCATCAACACTTCCAGCCCAATCACTGTCAGTGTAACCTGTCAACATGAAACTTTCAGAAGAGGAGTAAAGTATACCAAACCCCTTCGTTCCATTCACATACCTTAGAATCCTCTTGGATGCCTGCCAATGAGTCTCTTTCGGTCTTTCCATAAATCTGGAGATTAAACTCACAACATGCATTATATCCAACCTAGTTGCAGTCAAGTACATGAGGCTACCAACTATGCTCTTGTACAAATTTGGATCAAAATCCTTGATGCTGTCTTCCTTGCTCAATTTCAACCCCGTTATAGTTGGAGTCACAGCTGCCTTGCTGTTCTGCATGTTAAATTTCTTCAACACTTCTTCTACATATTTAACTTGGGAAATGAAAACACCATTTTCACTTTGGTCTACTTCAATTCCAAGAAAATATCTTAAGAAGCCCAAGTCAGTCATTTCAAAATAACTTTTCATGACTGCTTTAAAATCAGCAATGAGAGAAGCATCATTGCTAGTAAAGATTAAATCATCTACATATAAAACAACAATAAGAATCTTACCGTCATTCTCCTTTATGTAGAGTGTGGTTTCACCATCACACTTCTCAAACCCATTCTCAATCAGGTAAGCATCTATCCTACTGTACCATGCTCTTAGAGCTTGCTTGAGCCCATAAAGAGCCTTCTTCACTCTACAGACTTTATGCTCTTGGCCTTCAACTTCATAGCCTGGAGGTTGTTCAACATAAACCTCTTCTTTTAACACTCCATTCAGGAATGCAGATTTAACATCCATCTGATAAATCTTCCACTTGTGTTGTGCCGCAATAGACAACACTGTTCTGACTGTTTCCATCCTCGCTACTGGTGCAAAGGTTTCATCATAGTCTTTGCCTTGTTGCTACTTGTAGCCTTTCACAACAAGTCTTGCTTTATGCCTGTCAATCTTGCCTTCAGCATTGCTTTTGGTCTTATAGACCCACTTAACTCCAATGGCATCTTTTCCTTCAGGGAGGTCCACTAACTCCCATGTTTTACTCTTCTCAATTGCACCAATTTCTTCATTCATTGCTTCAATCCATTTATCTTCATTTACAGCATCTTCAAAATGAATTGGGTCATCAACATGACAATTTAAAGCGAATAATGAATTCAGACCGGTATTGTTACTTACCTCTCCTTGTTCATAAATCTCATTCAGATTTCTGAATCTTGGTCTTCTTGGTGTGCTTGGAGTTCCATCAGAACTTGAGGGTATTTGTGATCCCTGCGGTGTGCTTGGAGAAGCACTTCCTTGATTTCTCAAGGTTGTTCGAATTCCATCTTGTGGTGTGGTTTGATGTACTTGCTGTGGTGGAGGAGGAAACACCAAAGAAGGGTTATTTGCTGCTGTCCCTTCCTCTTCTTCTTCGTGAGACACAATTGTCTTCACATTCACGGTCTTCTCTAAGCTTCCATCCCAAGCTTCATCTTCAATGAACTGCACATCTCTGCTTACTATCAATTTCTTGGTCAATGGATTATAGAGTTTGTATGCTTTTGAATCATCACAATAGCCAATAAAGACACACTTCTCCCCCTTACTGTCAAGCTTCTTCCTTAGCTGATCCGGTACATGTGCATATGCTACACAGCCGAATACTCTCATGTGAGTGACGGTTTGCTTTTGACCACTCCATGCTTCTTCTGGTATTTTGTTCATGACAGCTTTAGTTGGGCATCTATTCAAGATGTAAACTGCGCAAGTGACAGCTTCTGCCCAATACTCATGCGGCAAGTGTTTTGCCTTTAGCATACTCCTGACCATGTCCAGAATGGTCCTATTCTTCCTTTCTGCAACACCGTTTTGCTGAGGTGTGTATCTCGCGGTGAACTACTTTTGTATGCCATTCTCTCTGCAAAAACGCAGAAAGTCTTTGGAGATGTACTCTCCACCTCTATCTGTTCTGAGCCCTTTGATATAATGCCCACACTGTTTCTCAACAAGAGTTTTGAAGTGGCGAAATTTCTCAAACACTTCACTCTTCTGTTTCAGCATATACACCCATGTATTTCTGGTGTAATCATCAATGAAAGTTAAAACATATTTATTTCCGGCAAATGATGGTATTTGCATCGGTCCACACACATCAGAGTGAACAATTTCCAATGGTGCTTTTTCCCTTATACTCTTTCCTGCTGGAAAGCTTTCTTTGTGTTGCTTGCCCAAGATGCAGCCTTCACAAAGGCTATCCGGTTTCTCGATCAATGGCAATCCTTTTACCATTCCCTTTCTGTGCAACAGATTCAAGCCTCCGAAATTGAGATGTCCAAATCTCAAGTGCCACAACCAATTTTCATCTTTTACTTGTTCCTGAAAGACTTCTTGTGTGACAGCTGCAATAGTTCTACCTTCCTTCAAATCTGCCCTGAGTTTGAGAGGAAACATTCTATTGCTGGTCATCTGTACCTGTGCAATGATCTTCTTACTTGGAGGTATGTCTCTGATTGTACACATATCATCTTTGAAGAACACATTGTAACCTTTGTCAATGAGCTGTCCAATGCTCAAAAGATTACATTTCAGACCAGGTACATAGTATACCTCTGGCACAATCATCTGTTCTCCATTTCTTGCACGGATATTGACTCTGCCCTTACCCTTGACAGATATCTTACTATCAGTTCCTGTTGTTACCTCAGATTTCACATTTTCATCCAGATTGGCAAACATTGCTATGTTTCCAGTCATGTGATTACTACAACCTGAGTCTAAGAACCAAAAATCTTCTTGTTTGTCTTGTGCAACATTACATGTTAACAGCACAATCTTTGGATTCTTATCTTCTTCATTTGAAAAATTAGCATTCTGCCTACTATTCATGTCATTTTTCTTTTTCCTACATTCATTGGCATAATGCCCATATTTTTTACAATAATGACATTGGACTTGGGATTTGTCATACCTTTGTCCATGAGCTTGCTGTTTGCTTGAACCTTCATCTTGGTTCTGATTGCAGCTCCTTCCGCTTGTGCTTGCAGGATTATTTCTGCCTTTGTTTTGGCTTCTTCCACGACCTCTGTTATTTGCTCTGCCTCAACCTTTTCCTTGGCCAAAAGACATCTGAGTCTTGAATGCTTGCTCAAAAGAGGAATATGTTCCTCTACTTAGTCTGTGTTCATGAGACATAAGAGAAGCACTCAGTTCATCTACTGTGAACTGTGAGAGATCCTTTGTTTCTTCTATTGCTACCACAACAGCTTCAAACCTTCAGGGTAAACTTCTCAATATCTTCTCAACAATCCTTCTTTCTTCAAGAATTTCACCATGAGATCTAATCTGGGTTATCAACCCAATAACCTGAGTGAAGAATGAATCTATTGTATCAGATTCCTTCATGCTGAGTGTTTCAAAGTCTCTCCTCAACATCTGCAACTTTGCAGTCTTCACCTTCTCCATGCCTTGATAGGCAGTTTTGAGAATATCCCATGCTTCCTTGGATTTTGTTGCTGCTGCAATCCGTGGAAAAACACTTTCATGTACTGATTGAAAGAGAAAAAAGAGGGCTTTGGCATCCTTCTTCCTGTCATCCTTCAACTGGTCTCTTTGTGCTACTGTCAAAGCAGCCAACGCTGCTGCATCTGCAGGTTCAGCATAACCAGTATCAACCAGCTCCCATATTCCTTGAGAAGCAAACAATGCTTTCATTGTTATGGACCAATAACTGTGATTTTTCCCATTAAACTGTGGCAGTTGGGAATTTGTCAAACCAGTTCCAGCATCTGCCATCTTCGCTGTAAAAGAAAAGAAAAAGATACTGACTGTATATTTAAAACAAGCAAAAAACTTTCTCTGCTGGAGAAAATCTTCTCAGTTAAGCTTCTTACAGCTCCTGCAGTGGAAAAAACAAACTTTGTTTTTGACTCACTGAGTGCCTAGACCAGCTCCGATACCATGATGGAAATTTCTGTTAATTTCGAACAAAACAGAGGAAGCAAAGTTCCTCAACTCAACACAAAGAAATGAGATAAATTTGGACAAAGAGGATATGGAGAAAAGCTCTGTTTCTATTAACCATAAAAATGACAATAAAAATTACAAACTTCTTCAGAACTACAGTTCTGGAATAACTAAAAACTCCATACTCTGTTTTTACAAACTCTGTTTTTTAACACAGATTACAGTTGCTGAAACACGTGTTTCAGCAACAGGCAGACAGTTGCTGAAACACAGACACAGTTGCTGAAACAGCCTGTAGAATGCATGCTGCTCCCAAAACACAGCGACTCTGTTTTCTTGCTGTTTCTTCTGCTCTGTCTATTTCTCTGCCTTCAAACTCTCAAAACAACTTCTTCTATTTCTGCTAATCTTAAAATGAACTGATGTTCATCATATTTATAAGTAAAAAACATTTTGACTTATAATATTAAAAAATACAAAATATCTTCTGATCTTTATCTGCGCATTGAATGTACAGCAAGCGGTGGGAGTTTACGTGCTGGCTTTTGGTAAATAAAATCGGCTGTCTGCAGGCTCAATAACTTCTGCAAATTTATTGCTTTACTTTTCAGCCATCCACTTTGCTAAAATATCTGCGGCAATCAGATTTTGTCCAGCTGTTTTATGTTGCAGTTGGAATTAAATTCCAACAGTTCCTATGTGGATCTTCCTGGAGCAGTGTGGAGTTGGATAGAGAAGAGCCACAAATTACAGTTTTGGTGGCGTATTCCATAATGGCTCAACAAAGGAGATTGAAACAGTATCGAAGAGAACTGAAACATATGAAGAAAAAACATCAAGAGATAGTTGCGATATATTTCTCAGTTGAATGTGGTGAAGAGTTTCGGGTTTACGCTGATGGAACGGTAACTGATCATGTCAAGTATTAGAATTTAGATATGGAATTTAATGACATCGTTAAGAGGTTAATGCTAGATCTACCCTCTTTTTCAGTTATGAATTATGAAATCGGGGAAACTAAAATGAAAATAATATTATGGAAGGTATATTTATTAAATTAGGCTGAAGATTATTTTCTTAAATAAAACAATGATATGAGTATAGATGCATCATCATTACACCTTATCAAAATTGCATTAGATGAAAGCATCTTATTTAGTATACTATATGAATATGGTGAGGTCCAAAGTGCAAAAGTTTTGTGGGATATTTTAGAAAAGAATTACAGTTTGAATGAGGGAAAATATGATTAAGGTATTTGTCTTGAAAATGATGATTGTGCTTTCAGTCCCATAACTGAGTGTGAAATTGAAGATAGAAACATTAAAAATGAAATGATGTATGATGAATGTGTGCACCTATAATTGACATTAAAACATGTGATGATGAAAGAAACAACCATTGTTGTAGAACCTGGAATGTTTATGAAAAAAAATTATTGATGCAAAAAGACCTATGAAGTTAAATTTGATGAGAACTATGTATCTCATGATGTGTGGATCAACATGATGCATGAAAAACATACTATTGATGAGTTTTTGTTCGGTGAGAAGGAAAACCTATCTCTATATACAGATCAAATGAAGGACAACATGTTTGCAGAAACATACTTAATTAAATATGTTGATGACATAAATCAACAAAATATGTTAGCATAGAAAGATGAAGAAATGTTCTTAAGGTAGAGGGAGAGTTGCACAGAATAGGTTTTTAGGATTACAGCATGCATAATCATGTGTTACAGTGATAAGAAGTCAAGTCTGATAATGTGAAAAGTGAATTTATTTTTATGATAGATTTTGGGAAGATCTCTATCAACTCTGGATTTCAAAATATTTCAGAAATTTATAATCAAAATAAAAATATTGAAAGAGTTAGAAAATATTTCCCAAATTTAGAATCAAAATAAAAATATGGAAATAGTAGACAATACTGTTTATGTGGATCAAATTCCCTGAATATTTAACCTCACCCATGGTCTTAGGATTCCAAAATATTCCAAGCATAGTTGCCAAGTAATTCTAATTCTAATTCTTCAACATTGATCCATAATCCTTAAAATGCTATAGACATTTTTAATTTAAAATAGTTAAAATAATGTTGAAAAACCGAATGTATCAAATTTGCTAATATGTAGTACATAATAGAAAAAAATATAATATAAAATTTATTATTTAAAACAACAAAATATCAAAATTCTAGATATTAAAATTATATTTGAAGTAATCTCCAAATATCTAAAAAATTATATTTCGAATATGAAATAAATCCATATAAAACTAAAATTCTCTATAGAGCTTAATACCATTTAATTTAATTATATAATGTAAATTTATTCAACAATAATGATAATGATGATGGTTATTGTACGTTAAGACCAATGTTGTCTAAAAGGAGAAAGAATCTATGTTTTATTATTCAAAGTCTTGTTTCTATGGTCAAAGAATAGGGAAAAAAGTGCAATAGGTGGGTTGACTTAACAGGTCAAGATTATTGGAAGTGTGGCAGATGGTATGGAATTGAGAGCGAATGTGAGTAAGAGTAGGGTAGTCTAAAAGGAAGTGGTTGTCATCTTCCACCTACCTAGAATCACAAATATGACAGCTTCTATTGTTCTAAGGGGTCTTGGGAATAGACCATCGTCCGACCTCACTCTGAAGCTCATGGGATTTTTTTCTTATTACTGCACAACACGGAGAGATAATTATAATTATCAAGAGTGGGGTTTATCAGTTCCTTATAGTATATTAACTTTATTTTACTCTCGAGCTCCTGATTTTCAAGGGTGGGGTCTATCACTTATAGTATCTTACCTTCATTTTACTCTCCAGCTCCTCACCCTCCCGCAACTTGTCCTTAAACTTCAAGGTAATAGTATTTTTTATATTATCTTTGCTTCCCATAATGAGCTCCTCCTTAATTCCCCAAAGGTTGAGCCAAGACTGTGCATCCTTATGCCACCCTCGCTTAAGGCGAAGGTGAGGGTTTTGACTACAATTACAAGCAATTTTAGGAAAATGTTTTGATTCCATGTTGTCAAGATTATTCTTATACATCTAATATCTAAACATAGCTCAAGAGGATAGATTTATATTAAAACATATATTTATATTTTCTATAATCAACACTAACGCAATGTCATTTAAGGGTCTCGTAATCAAAATTAATGGACAGGCACCTGTTATGTCTATTGTTCGAAATTTCTTTCGCTAAAAAGCCAAATGAGTATCAATAAACAAGTTATTTCCAAATATTACCGTACCTTATTTCACAATGCACAGGCACCTGACAGTATGGCTATGCTTTGAAAGAATTTTTGGTGAGAAAACCAAATGAGTGTTAGTAAACAAGTTATTTCCCAATATTATTGTACTTTATTATTAATCGGCCACTCGAATCATATTACCAAATTATCGTCCTAAATCATACTTTTTAGGCTAATTCGGTTGAACTTGGTAACTATGATTCCAAGAATCAACAATAAAAATTACCATGTTTGAATTATATTGAGACATAAATATCTCCATATTGAAATAAACTTTATATTCCATTGTTGAGCCTAGAGGCTTATTCTACAGTCGAGTGTGAAGGGCATGTATAAGTATGTCCTTACTCAACTTGGACTTAACATGTGTCATTTACAAATAAACAAAATAAAATTAAATACTCTTTAAATTTAATTACTTGTTTATATGACTTAATATAATTTCATGTAAAATAATGAAAAGTAAAAAAAATATGTGAGTTCAATTTAAACATTGAAAATTTGCATATTGTTTTCTTTCACCCTTCATCGTAACCTCAAGAAATTTATTTCCTCTAGACTCATGATAGATCTATGCTTAAGATAAATCTATAATGGTATAATACCAAAAGTTAAAGAAAGATTATGAAACATCGATAATCACCTGTATAATAAAGAAAAGCAACCATGCAATAATCCCTACAACTATCAAACTGGAGCCGACGATGCAGTGTCTAGTATCAGTGCCAACTACTACTGGAATAGAGGCCCTCTTATCATTATGGGATTTATGATGTAGAAACGCAAACATCTTAACAAGAGGACCTTTTTATAATGTCATCAGAGTTTCTCCCCCTAAGTACACGATGGTTCCCACTATCTTTGCTTGACTGTGTATATTATTTATATTCACTCCGTCCATCCTAAACAAATATTGGTATCACATCAGACCATGAAAAAATTGTTTCATGAAAAGTGCCTGTGTTTTTGTTGCAGAGATTTGGAGCGCACGATGTGATTTGATTATCTCAACAGGAGGGAAATCACGAAATTCATACATGGGAATACATATGTTGGAGAAGTTAATTTCAAGCCTAGGTAGTAGAAATTTTGGTCTATCACTGACCTGAAGACACCCATTTGGAATATTCCACATTTAATTTAAATTACTTCCCAGGAATCTTCACAGAAGCAATCAATGACTGCGAGGATGACATGAAGCAGAAAGAACCTGCCATGAAAAAGAGATGATACATACCGTAACAAACCCAGAAAAAAATTGGCAGAAGATGTAAAACTTGAATTTGGTTTGCAGCTTCCTGCAATGAAAGTTATTCGATTTGTTAGTTGTAAAGCTAATTCAAATAAGGATTGCATCGGTGAAAAAAATGCTAAATTTTCATTAAAACAAAAATAAAGCACAATATTCATAGTTTTGTTGCTTTGACTTCTTTAGTCCTATAAGATAAAACTACCA
Organism: Pinus albicaulis; assembly: GCA_034641835.2. Classification (NCBI taxonomy): domain Eukaryota; kingdom Viridiplantae; phylum Streptophyta; class Pinopsida; order Pinales; family Pinaceae; genus Pinus; species Pinus albicaulis. The sequence continues at coordinate 59,070,599 of CM076580.1, read as the reverse complement.
TCCTTTTACTATATAGTATATTTACGCCCGAGGTGTTCTCTTTATGAGATTGGGTGGGAAAATACTATTTTCCCCACCCAATCAGAGAGCTTGCTCATCTCCCTTATAACTAATCATATGTTGACATTTCGCGACAGACTATTGAGTGAGAGTAGTTAAAGTCAATTTGTCCTGCCCATCCTGGATTTTTTAGTGTTGCATAAGTATTCATCCTGCTCCTCCTACCATGTTGGAATGGAGTTAAATTTCCATTAAACAGAGCTTCGTACAATGCCATGCTCAACTCCCCGTATATCTTCTGGCTATTCTCGGTCTCTAACACCTTTTTTGTAACCAAATATAATAGCGATGGGTATTCAGGCTCCTCCCTGGCCTTATTATCACATTTTTCGTTGTCATTCTATGGAGCACATGAAGTCGAATTGGAATTGCAAGGGAATTCTTCCCTCACATATCTAGTCGTGACGAGCTCAATTTTCCAGACAGGAAAGAGAAAATGTTGATGGAATGGCATGCACGGAACTAGCGAAGTTGAATTTATCATTGGGGCCTCTAAAGTAATAAACTACGGCATTGTAACCGTAGCCAGCTTGCTCGGCGGTTTTGTAGGAGCCAAGCCATATCTTCTTTCTGGTTTCGGGCATCTGGATTTCGGACCCCCAACTACACCATTTTTGCATTCGAATTCCCCTAAATTGGTGGCACTTTTTTCCACAATCTTGGTGTGCTAAAACAATGGCATGGTATTCCTCGAGACTGCAGAGATAGAATTTGATGGGAAAAATGCCCATCATAGGGTACTTTGGCTGCATTTGAAATTTCACATCTCTCAATGCCTGTATCTTGCAATGTGTTTGAAAATGTGTAAAATGTATTTTGGACAGCCTACTTGTTTTCAAAAATGTCATTAATACCCTATCCAAGAAATCCAGAAAACTGGAAACATATAGCCATAGGGTGATCCATAGTCATCAAAGGAGGGAGTAATAGTGTTTACTCATCTCACAAGGATTCCCACTAAGTTTTGTAGAAAGTACTTGTTGATTAAGGGGTAGAAAAATTACGTAACTGATAGAAACTAAAGCGAAGGTCTTGGGGAGTTGGTCAGGTTTTTATCTTCACTTGATTTTACTTTTACTAAGGAATGTGATGTGGAGTTTCAGAAGTGTTACATACCTATCAAAGGAGTGGACTGGAGTGGATGTGTTACACTTGGTAATAAAACTCCAATATGATAAAATGAAGTATGGCGTAATCGACCATTTTATCTTGCTTGGCTAGCTATAGGCTATAACTACATAAGAAGAAACATGTGCATCGATGGTGGAACCACAACATCATCCTCATGAAGAAAGTTGAATATCATGTCACCATGTGCTTCCTGCAAACTGCTGAGATGAAGAATGTGCGAACAACTGTATATTTGTCGCCAATTTCACATATGATATCCATACAGGTTTTCTCATGTCCACAACATGTTTGGAGCCAACAATGTGAATAAAATACTTCAGGTAATTCATTCTCATTCTCCTCCTCTACTTTCTCACCTTTATATTACATGTTATGAATGCGTGAGATTGTTGGTTTTAGCAGCATCACATGCAAGACTTTCCCATTCAGTGGAGAGGAAACGTGGTTAGCAGCATGTTTTACGAAGAAAACGTGACTTGACACATAGAGATCTTGTGTATGGGGTCGTGGGGTGAAATTTTACTTTAGAACAAGTTACATTGTTGCAAGTGCACTTAGTGTGGTGCAGATGAAGGTTATTCACATCAGATTATTATTGCATTAAGCCACGACATTATCAAACTTGATGGAAGCTCATGTTCTGAAGGAATATATCATGGAAACTGCGACACGTGGTAAACAAAATGAAGCAAAGAAAATTTAGTTTACATTAACGTCCACAAGTGAGAGAGCATCAACATTTCGTTCATATTATTAATTTCTACTTCATGTCTTTTTTTCTCTTAAATCTCCACGAGTACACTATCGAGGGACTAGTTTTAACTTTTGTATTATTTTCTCATTATTCAAATAAGGTTTCACTATATTTCAGTGTATGGAAAAACCAAGGGAGAACGTTGAAGATATTCTAAAGATAAATATCTCACAGAATAATTACACTAGCTAGTGAAATTTTTGTATACAAAATTATATATATGTCTATTTTATGATGGTACTAATCTAGGTAACTCTGGAAATGGATTGTAAGGGCCAATCATGCCAACATAATTTGTTTAGAAATTTTGTTGCAATCATAATTCTGGTGACTTTATTGCATAAGGTAGAGGATAACATCTATGCACCTGATCGCTTGATTTTGTGTTTACTACTAAGTATGTCGCTGGTGTGGGTATTATTGTCACATCACTAGATTTTCATAGCAATATTACTGTTAAATCACTGGTTTTCAAGAACAATATTGGATTTCACAAATGGAATACCAACTCTGTATGCAACCTAGGATGGTTTACCAAAAAGAATGAAAATGAGTGAGTTTATATTTGATAAAAAGGTATGGATTCGTCATTTATTGTTAATTATGAATTTATAATACTCGTAAAGATATGTATGGATTTTTATAAGCATTATCTCTCTATTTATATACCATGATTATAATAACAATTGAATCACTATTTCTATATACATATATAGGTAGTGAACTCATTCTCCCCTATGTCTATGCGACTCTCTTTTTATTGCAAGAAATGAATTTATGAGTGCTTTTTTAAGTGGAAAACCACCCTTGATCAATGGGTACAACACGAGATTCAATGAAAGTACCTCACGCATATTTTGAAATTCAATATATATTCCTAGAATGGGTTAAAAATGCACCCAACATTGCCCACCCTAAAGAATACAACTATAATTCGTCCGTTGTGAATGCCAGTTTTAATAAAAATATCGAAATATTTGTTTCTTCAAAAGGGAAATTTAGTTATTATAAGTGTTGGAAACATTTCCTGTGAAAATGAGTCTAAGGTTGAGGAGATGAAATATATGAGAAAATGGGTGGTTACACTTACATTTCCCATCATTACAAAAGAATTCTAAGTAGCCCCTTATATATGTTATTCTCTTTCCACAAAAATAGTAAATTGGATTTCCATCTATAATGCAATCTAATTTCTTATTGGTTTAGTCAAGAGAGAGGATTCATTTTGGAAACAAATGGAATGAGAGAACACTAAACTATATTTCATTAGCTAAAATATAGCTTTTTGTCCAGTATTTAGTTCTGTAATCTATGCTATAGACCAAAGATTTGGTTGATTCAACATAATATAAGTATTAATCCTCGTCGGGTGTCAATATCTCAATATTTAGAATAATAAACTCCAATAAGATTTAGATGATCTCTAGAACCAACAAGTGAACAATTAGTTTTTCAAATTGGTTTTGCAAATTGCATTGCCAATGTAGGCAACTTAGTATTGAGTCGTTGATATTTTACTTCTCTAGAACCTCTTATTGAACTCTCGATTATGTATTATAGAATTGCAAATCTACTTGCATCAACATCAAATAGGAATGCTCCTGCGGATTAGATCTAATTGCAAATATATGAAAACTTTTTACGTAACAATGTTATTTAAGGATATTTTTTTAATCAAATATTGATTTTCCAAGGGTTAATTTATTATTAGAACTTGATTCTTGAAGTGAAGAATTGTAAACATATTGTTATTTGATGGGAAGCATAATTATTAGAACTTCACCTTTGAAGTGCAAAATTTCAAACATAATGTTCTTTGACGGGAGCCATAAAGACCCAAAACATAAAAAAAAATTGGTATGACAGGTGAAGAGGGATCCAAATTCCAACCATGCTTGGGAGCTTTATCCATATTTCATAACACAAAATATTTGTTCTACTGGTGAGTAAAAAATACCCGACCAAATAATTGTTAGTTTTGTCTAACTCGCAATGGTGGAATGACTTGATTAAAGTAAAGTGAAGACTTAGTGGAGTCAATATATAGTTATGTGAATTCATATCGAAAGCACAGATTTTATGAAGGTTGTTTTTTGAAGAGATGAAGTTATTCGAGAAGACGTGCTAAATAAGGAATTGTGGATTGTACTTCCCATACAATAGAGAGTCCAACAGAGAAGGTTAACCTGTTGACAGAACGTTTTCCCAATGTAAAAAATGGTCTCAATGCGTGAGGGAACGTCCACGGTTTGTTGTTTTCTTCTAGAAAATGTGATGTAGACCTGATTTCTAGAATTTTTCTCAAAGATAAGTGATCCTTTACAGTTATCAATCCATATGTGGAATGCTATTCGCTACTTTTTATCGATGCTTGGAGGTATCACATTATAAACTTTCCCACATGCTAGAATTTGTTTTTAATATTATAAAATAAAGTTAAGTTGGATTTGATGAAATGATTAAGAGATAAGTCTGATAGCTTTTCTCATATAAAATCAAAATATTGAAATAAAACTCCATCATCCAAAACATAGTCCCAAGTATAATCCAAAACCAACTAAATCATAATAAGTGAAAATGATCAGAGGAACCATATGCGTGCGATTTTATCTTATAAAATAAAATTCCTCGAGTTTCTTTTTCGAATTCCGTCTAAGTGAACGAATAATTTCTTTTATTTTGTCCTCTTAATGAATGAATCATTTCGTTTATTTTATTTTTAAGCTGGAAGCGTTCTTTTTATGAAATTGGGTGGGAAAACACTATTTGCCCCACCCAATCAGAGAGCTTCCTTATCACCCTTCTGAATAATTATATGTTGAAATTTAGTGACAGAGTATTGGGTGAGTTAAAGTCAATTCGTCCAGCTTGTCCTTGATTTCTCCACCGTCCACGAGATCAGTGCTATGGACCGCCTCAATTTCTCCACCGTCCTTGAGATCGATGTTATGGACCACCTTGATTTCTCCAGCATCTATGAGATCGACACTTTTCCCCACCCAATCAGAGAGCTTCCTTATTGCCCTTCTAACAAATTATATGTTGACATTTGGCGACAGAGTATTGGGTGAGTTAAAGTCAATTCGTCCTGCCTGCCCTTTATTTCTCCACCATCCATGAGATCGGTGCTATGGACCACCTTGATTTCTCCACCATCCTCGAGATCAGCATTGTGGACCACCTCGATTTCTCCATCATCCACGAGATCGACACCATGGGCCACTGCACGTAGAGCTTCAATCTGCGGTGTTTGAGAGAACACATAGCTCTTGTAGGGTAGGAGCCGACTCTTTTTGTAGGGAGCATCCCAGAAAACATTGCATATGGTAAAGAGAATGCAACTGATGTAGCGATTATAGATGCAGATAAGGCTTCAAATGCCCATGAATTCATTTTGTAAGTTTTTTGACCTAAATCATTAACTATAATTGCACTGTAAACTTTTCTATTTATAAAGTGTTATTAATGAATGGTGCGAACTGTGAATATATATTGCATTGTAAACTTGTCTATTTATAAATTGTTATTAATGAATGGTGCGAACTATGAATATATATTTTAGGTGCTTGAAGGATGGATATGAAACCAATGCAGGGAAGAGGGGAACGCAACTATCTGGAGGAAAAAAGAAAAGAATAGCGATAGCGAGGGAAATTATCAAGAACCCTAACATCTTGCTATTCGACGAAGAAAATAGTGCATTGGATGGTCATTCAAAGGTGGTGGTTCAAGAGGCATTAGATAGAGTAATGATGGGATGAATGACTGTAATTGTAGCTCATCAATTGGACTCAATTCAGAATGCAGAGTGCATAGAAGTTATTGAGAAAGGGAGTGTTGTTGAGCAGGGAAGTCACTCCCATCTCATGACCAAAGGTGAAGGTGGTGCATATTTTGGTCTTGTTAAACACAAACCATGAGCACTAGCAGGAGCAGCACCCAAGAGACAGAGCAAAAACATGCAGCCAAAGTAACTCCATGAATATTTTGTGGTCAGGGAACCCGCTTGCCTTGGGTTTCTATACATTTCTATGAAACCGCGAATCTGAAGAAGGAAAGAAAGACAGTAGGTGGGTATCTGTTGATCCAAATCAGCCTTTGCCTTGGCCATGGCCTTTCTAGGTGTCAATTTCATGTACCTCTCTAGTACACATAAAAACATCAGAGGCAGCTTGATTGAAGCTATCGAGGGTTTTTCACCAGGTGGACTAAGGGTTTTGAACTAGGAGAATCAAATATATCTATGGTTTTGAAGAATATTGAGAGCCGAAAATGTAGCTGTGATTGAATCAGACGTCAAAACTCCCACAAATTCTCTGAAGGATCAAGGTAATGCTCATTTCAAAGCCAGTAATTATCTTAAAGTAGAAACTATTTACACTCAAGCTATCAAGGTTGATCCTTCCAACACAACTCTTTACAAAAATATATCTGCAGCATTTCTGAATCTTGTCAAGCTTAGTAAACACTTGTTGATGCTGAAACAACAATCAGGTTCAATCAAACATGGGAAAAGGGTTATTTAAGGAAAGGTTGCGTATTGGAAGAGATGGAGTGCTATGATGAGGCTGTGGCTGGTTTTCGAGACACCTTGCAAAAAAATACACAAAGCACAGAGGTGGCCACCAAAATTAAAATACTTTCACTACTGGCTTGGGATAAAAAGCAGGCATAGGAAAAACAAGAAAAAACATGGAAAAAACACTAGAAAATTTGAAGTCAGAATTGGTTCAAAAATTCCAGTCAGAGGCAAGTGGAGAAGAGACTTTTTCTTTAATTACTAATATAAAAGAGGCAAAAGTAAAAGAATGGAATGAAAATGAGCATGTGGATGCTAGGGTTACTTATCTCTTTGACAAAGCAAAGTATCACTCAGATGATGTTTCCATGATTGTAAATGTGGAAAACGCATTTGAGTCACAAGACACCTTAACAAGCTACGTGTCATTTCTTGGAAAACATGCATCCATAGAATCTTGCTTGTTTGTGCCGAAAAACATGATATCATTTCCTTAGGTTTGAAAGGGGCAAGGAATTAGAAAGTGGAATCATGGGCACTGGATGGTTTCTTTGTTAAATTGGAGTCATATAAGGTCCACAAACTCTTGTTTATGCCAAGCTCAATTCAGAAAGGACAAGCCTTGTATAGGGACCACAAAGCTTTAGATTTGAATGCTCATGTCATGCTTCCACCTCTTTTTAGCTAAGTAAAATGACTGAATTTTTAATCCCTTATATTTTTCAGCTTCGAGAGACTTTATATTTGGGCTATCTGGATGTAAAGGAAGCCATTTTTCATTATCAAAAAGGAAAAGGTGAAGCTTCATTGATTTTCCAATTTCATTTGTACAATTAATATCTTCTGCCTCGAATTAATTGGTTTCCCCAATATAAATGACATTGTATCTTTAGATGTGAAAGTTTTGGGGAATTGGGTTTTGTATGTTGGTTAATTTGTAGCCTATCATTTGGCTCAATATCAGTTCCAACAATTTTGTTTTGGGTCCCTATGTACTCTCTTCCACACTCTTTTCGTTGAGGCATGTGAAATAATTATGCGTTAACTAAAATATAAATCATCTACCTTACAACATATATTTCACATCACCGCTTTTCCCTCGACTTGCCATTGTCACTGGCATCAATGCTTCCTTATGCTTCCCTTTTAAACCCAATGGGATAAAGAAAGTGAACTTGTCTGGCAGGTACAAATAATTTCCGTTAAGTACAAATATCATTCAAACTCATGCATTTCATGATACACAACATGACATATGTAAACGTGCAAACCATGGACCCTTTTCCTCTAGCCCTATGTCACCCCGGGACCAAAGCAGCAAAATCCATCTACTTATTTGCAAAAGAAATTATTGTTTGTGCACATGACTTTGAATTGAAAAAAGAAGAAAGCACAGAAGGATGAAAATGAAAAATAAAGACAATGAAAATTTTGCTGGAGTGCAAGCGAATTGTAGTAGAATTTTGGTCATCATTTGTGATAAATTAGAGAAGGTTAGAATACAATGAGAATACTTGATTACATTAACATATAAATGTGTCTACAAAAGAAAAATAATCTCACATAGAAGATGTATATGCACTCCCTCGGTGTTACTTTGCACAATATTTGATTACATTAAAAAATAAAGGTGTCTACAAAAGAAAAATAATCTCTCATAGAAGATGTATCCCCACTCATCGGCGTTACTTTGCACCTCTCGGTGAAAATCCTAGTGAATAAACTATATAATATATCAAATAGTATATACGTGTAGTTTTCATGTTCATACAAAATGTTGTGGTCTGAAAAAATTTGTATTGGCAAAGCTTTACACTAAATACGAAAAAGAAGATGAAGATGAAGATATCTTAAGTGGAAACTAGGTTTACAAAATATTCTTCTATATATACAAATAATATAATCATTTATTCATTTTAGCGATAATTATATATCAATTAGTTAGTTTGTATGGTTATAGGTTAGAATGGTATGGAAAATGATTAAAAGTGAGAATTAGTTGCAAAGATAAAAGCTCTTCAATGTAACATAACATCCATGTTAATCAAATATTACACAATATTCTTAGATTCTAATTCTAAGATTCTAATTTAAATATTAGAGATTAAATGTGTTCTATTATAATTTAAATTTATATATAATTATTTTTAATCATAATTGATGCTTCTAAATTGGGGTTTCTTTGTTACAGTGTGATTTCTAAGTAGGGTTTTTTTTACAATGTGACTTAATATGCTAAAGGCCAATTTATCACAATTTTATTATATTTAAATAATTTTTAGATATATTGCAATAATTTTGTTATTTAAAGCATAGTTATTAAATTCTAATTTTTTCTTATTAATTAAAACATGTTTTTTTTTTTTTTGTTAATTTGGTAGGACCTTGCTATTTTCTATTTATCATCAAAAAGCAGGTTGCATTCCATATTAAGTTGGTGACCTCAACCTGCCTAAAGGAAACCAGGTCTGTTGGCCACCTTAATACATTGAAGGCCAACAAAAATTGAAAATGTTTCATTCTTCTACTATCCGAACTAGCTATTTCATTGTTTAAAACATTAACTAAGTAACAATTATGAACTAAATCACTATCTATAAAAATCATAAAACTTGAACTAGATTACTATCCATCCGAGGAATCAATTACTCTCGGATCCTTCGCCGTGGAGCCAGGCATGTCCACTTGTTGCAGTTGTTGAATCTGTCTTCCAATTTGTTGAATTCAATTTTCCGTTTGATATTGTGTCACCTTGATATGCTGTAGTTGTATGTTGATATCCTAAAGCAGTTCCATCACTCTTGATGCTTGAGTCTCCTTCCCTAGATGAAAGCTTTGCAGATCTCTGGCCAACACACATTTGATAAACCAATATGTGTGAACTGTTTGCTTAAAAAAAGAAAGACATCCTCTGGTATTGCCAGGATCAGTAATAAAATCCATAATTTCCGCTTTAGCTTCATTGTCTTCTTCATTACTATAACTTTCTCTTTCCCAGTCTTTAATGACATTTCTGACTTGTGGAGGATTTCCAAGGGAGTAAGTTGTCGAGAGGTTCTCTAACACCTCTTGCTTTGTCTTTCTCCCGCATTTTCTAGTCTCAGCTACCAGCTTCTACTTCCCTTTATCTGTATTTTGAGCCACAATTTGCCTTGTCTGTCTCTTTCCCATTGTTCTGTTCTGAGTATTTTGCTGAATAAAGCCTGTATTAACAATTTGTGGTCCTGTATGATAGCAGGAACAAAGATATAATAATTAAACTTCCTATCGACTGACAAAAAACTTCCAGAGGTTCCTGATGCTCCTCTTGATAGAGATAATGTCGTAGACCATGAAAATTGGTAACCCAAGTTATATAGTAAACACAGAGATATACCCTGAATTTAGTTGCTATAGTATCTATAAAGACTATACCAAACCCATGTTGACTCACTTAACTACCCAAGTTGAAGCTAAACCGAGAATGTCGATATCTAAAACCCTGCCTCCCTAAATTGCAAGAGTGAAGGTTAAATCGAGATAAATAACATATTTGCATCCTAATACCCTACCTGGTTTGGAACATAATACCCGGCCTCCCAAAAATACCATGATTCATATTAAAACCAAAACCTAGCGCTTGTCTAACATTGAAATTGCAGACATGCTTTTGCTGGAACTCCATAATCCAGAGACAACAATGGTTCTCCCATTTGACCCTTTTAATTTTCAAATTTAACAAACACGGGCAAATACCTACAAAAGCGAAATGCCCACCATGCGTGGAGGAGCAATGACTGCAATTCCCATCTAAATGAAACAGAGAGTTATGTTTGGCACTGTCGACCTGACAAGGGTCACGAAAACGGGGTTGTATAACCTCCAATGGTATTAATTTTCCATTCCAGACCGCTAAGCAGCAGATGGTTAACAGTATGCCTAGAATTACAGTCGTTCCGCTATCCTCTTTCGTGTTATTATTGTTAGGAAAAAGAAAGAGGTCGAAATGTAGAAGAACATACCCCTGAACCAACACATAAACCCTGTGAACAATGGCTGCACCAGCTTACTTCCTTCACCCCACTTCACGGTTTCGTTCAAAGAAAATTGGTTTTGGCTGAGCCGAAGATTGCCTTTTGAAACCTAACTTGTACCTCCTATTACACTGCCTTTCTGATAGCACAGATTCTCTTTATAAATGATCCATCATTCCCTGATCTCCCTCATACATCTGCATTCAGTTAATGAATGACATAGTTATCATGCTTGGGAATTGCGCTCGTGTATGCATGGTTCATTGCTTTCACCTATCCTACATTTGCGCGGTGGCAGAGAGTCTCAAGCACCCCAATCAAGGATAATTAAAACATGGTTTTTGTTTAAAAAGCTATCCATTTTTTTTAAAAGCAAGCCCACTCCATATTTTTTTCTTTATTAGTTAAAACATGGTTTTTTAAAAGAGCTAACCATCATTCCATAGGTTGGAAAATTGATTAGGTTGGGGGATCAATTAAGTGTTTCATCCAGATCGAAGGGAAATGGAGAACAATTTTTCTGACTATTCAATTTGAAATTGAGTTCTTTAGTTTGATTTTTTTGAATTTGATAACTGCTATTTAAAATATGTTTTTCAATATATTGTAATTGGATTCAAAATTTTTTAAAATAAAAAATATCAGAATTTAAATTTAAACAAATATTTAGTAAATTTAAAATAAAATCAACCTAATTAAAAAAATCAGTAATATAAAATAATGGGTTGTCTTTGGTATGATTTTTTGGAGTTTCAGGTGTTAAAAATTTGAGGTGAAATCTTGATTTGTGTTATTTAAACTGTTTTTTTTTAGTGTATATATGGATTCAACACCTTGAAAAACCCTTAAACTACTTAGATTGTGCACGGGTTACCCATCAACCTTGTGATTTCAATAAATTCCAATTTTATTTTAGAGAAATTAAATCTGAAAAATCCAAAACAAAAAAACTTCCAAAAAATCACCGTAAAGACGACTCCTAAAAAATCTAAAATAAAAAGAAATAATTATTACTTTGTTCACTTTCGCTCTGAGCCTTTATGATTTCAAATATGTGCTTAATGACTAGATTTTCCAAAAAAACATTTAGCATGATGAAAGATTTTGTCAAATCTGACCAAATATGTTAGGCAGTTTGTTTGATATTATCTCGAAAAAATGTCAGAAATATGTAAGGACAGATATGAATACCTTTCTAGAAGGAAGGCCAGAGGAGCAAGGACTACTGTAGCAACAACCTGCCTGTACACAACAACCACAAACTGACTCATCCCTCTGTTCAGAGAGACTTTATTAATAATATTCATACCCGCGTATCCAAACTGTAGCAATATTATTGCTACATAAGGTTTTGATTTTTCAATTATTTTCCTCATCGATTATCAAATCAAATCTGAAAGCACTTCGGAAACAACATTACTTTCCCGCCCTTCAAGTTCGAACTGAGTAATGGAGCTTCTAGTACTCCCTCCCTCTCTGCACTTGCATGTAATTTAATTTTAATTTCACTTCACCAACCACGTTTACATATGAACAAAAAAATTAACATTATTGATATTTTTTTAAGTGAAATAGCAAACTTTTACTCGGAAGGAAACATTCGTCTTTCTACTTTCCACAAATGACTAACATACACGGATTTGTCACCAGACAGCATTTGATTTTCTACCTGACGATGCCGCATGGCGTTATGGAAAACTGTCGTTTTTCATTCTTCCTTTTCCCCATTGAATAGCATAGGTGGATTATTAATTTATATAAGTTGAGGGATTATGGTGAAGGGGTTGGAATTTGGTTAAAAAAATTTATGGTAACATTTTTTTTTATAGTGGAAATAGACTTGGTATTGTTAAAAAGTTTGCGACATTCAAAATTTTGAAGTTTGACAGCAACTAGTTTTACAAAAATTCTTACTAGATTATATCAAAATCTTACTAGAATTTCCATAATTTTTTAATTTTTAAAACAAATTTACGAAAATTTAAGTCATATTTTTTTATAAAAAAAATAATTTCAACCCCATCTAAAATCTTTGAAAACCCAAAATCTTTTCATAATTTTCAAAACAAATTTACACCAGGATTAAACTACTGCCGATTTCCCTTACCATAATTGATTTCATGCCTGCTTATGCCGTGAGGAGTGAGAACTTTCCCTGAGGTTAAGCATGTGTACGATGGGGAATTGTAAATCACTCGCCGCCGTCCATGTCCATATCCATTGGACGAATGTAGGTGTTCTCTGAACCATCCCTCGCACACCGGACATGCTTATGCATTGTTTACCTCATTTTGTCGGTCATGTAGTAGATGTGGTTTTAGGTTTGGTTAGTGGTTTTTTTGGGTTGTTAATGATGAGTAATTTTAATAGGAGTTGTTTTTAGTGTAATTTTTTGGAGTTTTTTGTGTTGGAATTTGGCCAAAAAAATGAGGTTGAATTTTGATTTCTGTTAAACTGTTTTTTTACTGTATATATAGATTCAATACTCTAAAATATTTTAAGGCACTTCATTTGTGCAATGTTATCTATCAAATTCTTGTTGTCAATAAATTCTGGCAGATTTTAGAGAAATTAGACTAGAAAAACCACTAAAAAAAACTTTCAAAAAATTACATTGAAAACAACTCATTTTTGAAAATTTCAAATTTTTTTTCAAATTTCAAAAAATTAAATATTTTCCAATCTTTTTTATAGTATTAAATCTATTTCTATAATAAAAAATCAAGATTAAACATTTTTATTCTCAGAGTCTTATCTAAATAAACGTTTAACTTAGACTAAATTAATGTGATTCCTTGGAATTCTATATTCTTTTTATTTTATGAAGTAAACAATTAAACGATATGCATCAAGAAGTGTGATGTAAGTTGGGGTATAAGTTTCAAACCGATTAACATCAACAATTCTTATTCTCGAAGTTAAATTCTATACTCAATTTTATTTGATGTTAATTTTTTTTTTTAATAGGTATTGTTATTTTTACATTTAATTATATATTTTTAATATTTTAATTTTTTTCATTATAATAATTATATATTTTTTAAAATATTTGAATTAAAAATTAATTAATTATCAAAACTAGAGTGAGAGTTAAATATTTTTTTATTTATGAAAACTAAAAAAATATATATAGTTTTTATTAAATTGTATTTATATAATTAATTTGATTTAAAAGATAAATTATTTGAAAGTTATATTTCAAAATAGATAATCGTGTCCACCTCACATGTTTGGTGAACATTGACTTAAAATTGAATGCTTTAAAAATTCACTAATATCCATATATCGGTAATAAATATTTAAATAATATTGAATATCAAGTCTTGAAGTTTAAATTATTAAACACATTTGAGTATGAAAGATTGAAAGGTATCTTATTATTAAATAGGATTACTTGTTTCACATCATTCTTACTAGCTATTTTATCACACTTCATCAAAATCTAGTTATATGTTATTGACATGTAACAATATTTTTAAATATTATTCTTAAATGAAATTTTACACAATAATTAATAAGTTTATAGGTTTAAGGTTTTTGTAATTTATGGTTTTTTCTATGGTATTTGGTGTAATATAACTTACTTAATGATAATTTAATGACTCATTATAAGATGTAGTTTGATTTGACATAATTGTAAAGTGGTTTTTTGACAAGAGCTCATATATTTATTCAGTGTTGATTTTCTCTATAGAAAATTTCTAAAATAATCATAAAACATGGGGTTTTATTGTTTTTTATTTTATTATTTCTATTTTTTTTTCTAAATAAGAATGATTCTATTAAAAAGCATATAGTACACAATCAAGAAAGCCTAGATAGCGAGGAAGCCGGAAATGATAAACTATCAACCTCAGTCCCGATAAGTAATCAAGAGAGAAGGAAAGAGGATCAAGAAGAGAAACATGGGAGCCATAAGAGACAGACACAAGAATCTACCCAAAATGGGTACAATCCTCATTACGACATTTCTTTCCTTTATTTTTTGTAACTTTAACCCAACCGTGATGGAGCGAGTAGGTTGAAACCAGTTGAAATTGTTGTTGACTAAATGAAGAGTCTCCTTATCCAAGTCGGATGAGGACGACTCATGAGTTCGTTTTTGAGCACTCGAAGAAACATTGCCCCCTAGGGTCTGTCGAGGGCATCTCCTTCTCCTACATTGCTACCTTCTCATTTGCCTCAATCTCCTCCTCATTTGAGTTGAAGGACTCAATGTCATCCATGGGAGGTGGATCATATGGTTTCCATCTTTTAGAGTTTGATTTGTGATTGTTGCTTTTCTTTTCAGCAAGGAACGTAGTATAGGAGTTCTGAAGATGTCCTATTTGATGGAAGTGATGACATCAGAGAGAAGTGTTCTCATAGTATAGGGTTTGAGTCCAAAGGAAGTTACCAAATTTGAGGTTGATTTCATTGGGCAAACCTTTACTTATGTCAATTTCTACACATATTCTGCCAAACGTGTATATGCCCTTCTCCCCCTTAGAGGGATCTATTTCCAGAAAGCGACCCAGAGAGTCTCCAATTCCTTGGAAGACAAAAAAGTGCCAGAAATGAGAAGATAAGTTTGTAAGCCTGACCCAAGTAGGAAGCTTGGTAACGACTGTCATGGAAGGGTTGAAGTCTCTGAACCAGGGGGTGAGGAATAGCCTTGCTTTTCCCCAAAACAATGGACCACCAGTTAAGGCTTTTTAATAGTCCTCATTTAAAGAAAAAAAAACTATCAAGAAGCCCTTAGAGCATAAAATAAACTTGTTTTTATTGGTCCAAGTGGAATGAATCCATTAGTAGAGATTTTTTGTGAGAGGCCATAATCCATTAAATCGGCAATTACTCGCATATTCTTCCTAAATTTGATACTAGTCTTCAAGTGTCGGGTGGGAAATTTCTAGAGAGGGAACATCCTCCAATTTATCAATGAAAAAAGGCTTGGGAGCTTCAGAGGGTTGAGATTTCCTGGGAGGCTGTGCATGGATAGCATCCTTGTACGAGATGGCTACCCGACTACCCCTCCTCATAGACGAAGAGTTAAAACCAAGGAAGAATCTTTTTCAATATTATAAAATGAGAGAAAAAGAGATTCCTCTAGTTCTTTAACTCCATAGAGAAATCGCTGAAAGGCAGAAGGAATCCCCAACATGAGTTCAAGGGCACTCGAAAGGTTTTTCACCAGATCTATAGAGCGAACACAAAGAAGCGTGGTTTTTCTAATGAGAAGAGAGATTTGAATCTGAAAAGAGGGGGATAAAAGATCTGGGGATCCATGGCTACCAAAGCTCACATGGGAGGCCACATTGTCGAGCCTTGTTGGCTCGTTGCTGCACAAGGTTGCCTCTTTACATTTACCGCTTTTTCTTGTGAGATGGTCGCCCTGGAAAATAAACCCTAGGGTAACGCGTTGGAAAAATGATCCATTGAAGTGCAGGGGCATGCGAGAATGATCGATACCTTTCTAACTAGTAAACAATGCATAGAATTTCATGGCTTTCTTCAGGATCACATCGGGATAGAGATCCATCCTGGTCTGACCTGGAGGGACACTGCTGACCTGCATATTATGGAAAACTGCTGCCTTCTCTGTGGCCGAAAATGCTAAACATTCTTTGGGCACAACACATACCTTCTTCGCCTTATCACCAACACAATTTCTCTCATGGTCAGGCTCGTTTTGAATCAATGTCGCGCCTAGTCTGTGGACCCATGAGCCTCAAGGCCAAACTGGAGCTTGACGACGGCAGATGAAAAAGAGATGCATGCGAAAACCTGATATTCATCTTGGTTCAATTCAATCATATTTTTAATTAATGCTAATTATTCATTATTTACATTTTATTTCTAATAACAATGGTTTTACATATTTATTCCATATTGATTTTGTTGGTTTTCTTTATAGAGAATTTCTAAAATAATCATAAAACATGATGTTATGTACTTTATTACTACTAATTATTCATTATTTTTTTTGACATTTTATTTCTAATAATAATGATTTTGCATAACTCTTCATTCTTATTTCACCTAAAAATCTATAATTTTAATTACTAGTGATTTGATTAATTACTAATCAATTTGAATAGGGATTGACGTGATAAATTTGAATATTTGAATATTTTAATTTTTTTGAATAATATAAAGAAGATAGATTGATGTGATAATAACTCAACATAAGCCCATTTGAACATTTTAATCTTTAAACGGTTTTATTTATTATTATTAATTATATATAATTTAAGTATATTAAAATTTGTAAAAATTCTTTCGGTAGTAATCACATGCAAAAGAATTATTTAAATTATAATTTTAAATTTATTATTATACAATTTTATCATCTAACAACTACCTCATAACTATAATTTCAACTCTTACTAAATTTTTAAACTAATTTCAAACATGACCAAAAACTTAAATCATAAAGATGATTATGCATTTTTATGTGCAGATTTATCCTTTCTATGCTCCCTTCATAACCTGTTCTCTCAGTGGTCGAAAATTTCCCACCAATTTGACTTTACTACGCTGTAATTGAAGTTCTTACTCTCTCACAATCACACGATACATCAAAATCCAAATTTCTAAACATACAGACATTAATTTCAAGTTAGCCTATCGGGCAAACAAAAGGAGTTGCTTCCAATGCCAATAATCTTAGGAATATTCAAACTTCTTCAAAGCCCGAAGTAAATTACTGTGTTATCATATCAATGATGTTACACTCATTAGTTATTGTTTATTCGTTTTAGATATATGTCGGAAAAACCCATTTTTTTTTCTTAGCAGAAATTCTGATATTGTTGGTGTGTTTTTTTCCAACAAAATAAATATTATAAAAAAAAAGAAATCCAATACTATAATTTATACATCCCTTTCGAACCTGAATGCAACATGGAATAAAAGTAGGGGGACATAATAATGTAATACGGAAAAAATGAACTCTACAGTCTTTCAAAAACCCTAATCACATTTTAATTCATTATTATAATATAATCTATTATTTAATAAAAAACTATTTTGTGGGGTATAGAATAAATGGTGATGGGTAAATTGTTAAGGAATTTGGTCAGACTTTAAAATGAATACCAATATGCATGTTTTGAGGTTTTTAAAATTGATGCCAATATAAAAAATTGACAAGTTTTAATTTATTTATTTATATATATATTATATAATTTATTTATTTATATATATATATTATATATATAACTTCAGTATAAGACTCCGGTTCTCCAATGCCCAAAAAATCTCATTCCCCGATGCCCATATTGATTTCTCTAGGCTCCACATCACTTCAAATAGTGTAAACAAAAATTAAATGGTTTGCAAAAAAACCTTGTTAACACTATAGTTCACAATTTTGTTTTCTAGGACCAACAAATTAAAATGTTTGAACCACGAATTTTGTTCACACTATTGTTATGGTTGTTTTTAATTTATCACACAATACACTTGTTGTTCCACGTTCAGGTTAAGGTGAATGTCTGTAAGACGAACGAAATCGGGATATGCCATCTTCTATCTATTAATAAGTGGGTTGGTGAAGGCTTTATTTCGTAGGGTCCTATTTACCCAATTAGCTTTGCTTGGTTGCAATTTGCAAATTGGACTCTATTGTACTTGCTATTTTACTTTTAAAAATCTTTTTTATTTGAGGAAACTATCGATTTTAGCTTTAAAAATCCTTTCTACTTCCAAAAAATGTGAGGAAAAATCTTTTCACTGTATTATTTTATTTTGAAACTGAAATTTGAAATGGAATCTCCATTGTAGTTGCTATTTTACTTTAAAAACTCCTTTTTACTTGAGAAAAATGCAAGGAAATTATCGATTTTAGCTTTAAAAATCCTTTTTACTTCCAAAAAATGCCAGGAAAAAAGTTTTCACTGTGTTATTTTATTTTGAAACTGAAAATTGTGGAATGGAATCTCCATTCATACCTGCGTTGGAAGGTTTACAAAATCTTAATAAAGCAACCATTTGCTGACAAGACAACACATAACCGTTGGATATGGATTTGATCTTTGATTTGTTTCAAGATATAAACTAAAGTCTAATCACAATGGAAAGGCTAACAAATTACCAATCCACAGTAACATTATTGAATTTTCCTTCTGAAAATACCAATTCTCGCAATGCATCAAGATAACAATAAATTCTAGCCTAGATTGAGTAAGGCTAAAAGTATGATATTTACTGCATAAATAAGCCAGTTAGAAATGCATCCATTGTAAATTTGTAAGAATCATATTTTTTGAAATTCAAAACAATTTAAGATATCAATGTTTCCTTTCAGCCACCTATTAAAACTTATCTATATCATCATTTATAGTAGGTTAGTAGGTTTGACGAAGAAAATACATCAAGATAACAATAAATGTGTAACATACACCGTTAATTTCACATGGAAATGTAAGGAGATAAATTTTTTTTATACAAGTTACTCATGCGTAACTAACCATTCACCATTAAACATTCCTTACTCATCATTACCTAGAATGTTTACCAGTTCATAGTGTAGCTTTTAGATTAGGAATAGTAATCTCAACCATTAACAACCTCCATTATAGTACATTAACATAATACTGTATGATGTAACCTTCCATTCATTTCATTACTCATATACTCATCACATACTTGCCATTATGAACATCATAACAAGAAAGGAATCAACATCATCAACTTGACACAATAACTAACCACATCATTGAACACCAATATACCCTGGAAACCCCATAGGGTGAAAACCAGCAAACGTTTAATTTTATTATTAAACGCTCGTGAGGGTGTTTAGCCCATCACTCAATGGTTTATAAGGGAGACCATCCCTTAACCATCGTTTATATAATCTTACAAGGAAATATACAAATATCTAGCTTAAAGCCATTACAATAAATATGATACCATTTACCCTAAGGTCTTCATATCTTCAGATTTACACATCTTGGTGGCATGGATGTACCTACAATGGACCATCGTACATTGGAACTTCCTGCAACTCGCACTCATCTGCATAAACATTAATCATTTACCTGCCACCAGGACAAGCATAATTTTCCTTTGTACATGACAAGCATAATATTCCTTTGTACATGTCACCATCATTCCCTGTTATGATGCCTTCAACATAAAATGATGGTCAAGATTCATAAAGTATTAATCAATCATTTCACATATTTGTACTATAGTAGCTTCTCCATCTACTCATGTATATTCATGACATGCAAGTAAAGTACATTGTCATTCTCTCTTTAGCGACACATACCTCATATGTGCTGGTTATAAGTCATCACAATAACTAATGCTTCTGTCGCATAAGCACACATTCCTACAAGAAAATGGCTACATCTCCCAAGATTTTCTTTAAAATAAACTGATACATCAGTTAAGATATTTATGCATGTGATTTACATAAATTTAATCAAAATAGCTAACCCTTAAGCTATTACTTTTAGTGCATGGAATGCAAGCTAACATAACAAATGTTGCTCCCATGCATGCAAATGCATATTGATTCCAAAAGACTCTTCCTAAAGGAGAGCTTACAAAACGAAGCACAAAACCTCCTTCACGAGTCTTCCCAAAGAAACATCTCAATGCTAGTGAGCATGTAAACATATGTTTTCATTATTTGTAAAAATATGCAATTAAGAATACAAATACATGTTTTCTTTTCAAGATTATACTAACAATCATATTCAGTGTAGTTTAATACTACAAGCTATCTTTCTACATACAATATGTATATTATTTTTCAATAAAAGTTTATACATATGTTGCATGCTTATGCATGATCTTCCTCCCAAAAGGAAATTAACATCATAATTATGACAATATAAAGTAATCACTTAGTTTGTTCACCCAAAGGAACATAACTGATTAGTTCCTTCAACCATGAATTTATTAAATAACTTTACCAACACCATGGTAGTCTATTCATGGAATTATGAATTAATTAATGTTCACACACACCATGGTAATCCACCCATGGTTTTATAAAATAATTAATCTCTATCAACACCATGGAAAAACCACCCATGGTTTTATGAAACTATCCATGTATTTATTTATTAATCTGAGAAAACTTCTCTTTTCTTCTTCATCGCACAAGAAGATATTTCCAGAGTCACTCTCTTTAATCTATTCAAGAAAAATACTTTGGACTTGTTATCACTTCATAAATTAAATGAGTACAAAATATCTTTTAAAATAAAAGCATTCATCTTCTATTTTCTTGTTTATACCATATTATGTAAATATTTATATTAAAGAGCTATTCTCTTTAATATATTCAAGAAAATCTCTTTTAAAAATAAAGTACCATAACTAACCCTTATTTGAGCATAAGAGCTAGATAGACTTTTTTTTAAATAGTAACAAAGTTAACATATAACCTTTGCTAACCCTTGCAAAGGAATTTAACACAATGGACTTATCTTCTACTCTCAGGATAAATATATTCTTTCGAAAATAACAAATATCATTATCTTATCTCAAGAAATATGAGAAAGATCATTAGTATTCTTTCTATTTTCTAATAATATTTTTTCAGAAAAAACTATGGGATATATATAATCTTTATTTATATATTTCATCTCACAAAGAGAAGGTATATATAATAAAGAAGTAAGCCAAAATCACGAGATTCTTTCACAGATTTGTTGCCCGTGACTCATACATGAATTTACAAAAAACAAAGATAAAAAATATACAAAATTATATGCATTTGCAGGTTATGGTTGTTGTACTCTGTATTTAATTTTTCAGGTAGCAATATTGGATGGAAACCAATTCTTCGAGCAGGATTCTATGCTATTACAAGGATTTTGTGAAGTTTAATAGAATTTCGATAATATGTTTTTGGGGGATTTCTAATTTCTTCGAACGTTACTTCCATTCTCAACCCCTTCTATGTGAAGTTTAAACGAAGTAACGAGATGAAAACTAAACTCCACACAACTAACTAATTTACAACCATTTACATAACATGCTATATAAAGTGTGAGCATGTTTGCTTACTTGTGATGCTGAGTGCTTAGAGTATGAAACTGGTGGTCAGCAGCGTGTGCAAGGTTCTTATCTTGGCATTCGACTCTCATTCTAGTCGACTCTTATCAAAGAAAAAGAATGAACACTCACCAAGCTGACCTGAAGCTCATTGACATGCCTATTGAACCTGCAAGCAAACATTATAGAAAGAGGAGACTCGCAGAAAATGGCAACAGTGAAGCCGTCAAATAACTTCCTTGTATTTCCACGCAGTGCCAAGAGCGATACCAAGGCCATCAACACAAAAGAAAAACCAGTATTTCTTGCCTCGAAAGGAACCACCTAGCCGAGTTCAAGGACAGTGCTAATTTCATTTGTGGTGCTGACGGAAGGTTATTCGGTTGATATATACCACATGTCCCTTCTCAAGATGCCACACAAATCAGTTTTTCAAAACGATTTATGAATTCGTTCAACCATTTCTTGATACAACTGTTTTTCTAAATCATGGTAAAAACTGTAAATTATGATATTTTACGTGGGCGTTACATACTCCCCCCCTTAAGAGAACACCGTCCTCGGTGTGCTTCTCTCACTGAAATTAAACTTATACTCATGATATAATAATATAAGCAATCCAAAGGGGTTCCTTCCCCTTGGCAATGAAACACTTTCGTTTCCTTAAATGTCATTATTTAAAACAATAATGTTTTTATCTATACTCATAAGCATGTATAGCATAAAGAAAATTTCATTTCCATTTTTGACTGCTTATCCCTTACTCAATTCATAAAAATATAGAAAAATATCTATATGAACTTACCATTATTTACCAATTACCATTGGAAGAATGATGGCTTTTACGCAAGCTCTCATAGAATGGTTGAACACCCATCAATACTTCCTGGAAAGAGCTTGTAATGTATGACTAACCATTCAATCAAATTAGTCACATAGTTTTCAAAATTAAAATACTTGAAACTATAAAAAATTCTTGCAATATCAATAGATGTTTTAATCAAGTACTTCCATAAGTACTCAGAGAGAACCAGTCCTCTCATCAATGCATCATGTGCACACTGTCTTAGCTCCTTCTAAAGACATCCATACAGTACTTAAAAAAGTACTCAGAGAGCACCTAGCTCTCTAATTGTACCAATGGTCATATCCTAGCATCTGCTAAGACATTCAACAAATTAGTAATAAAATAAATGAGCCTATACATTCAATAATTCATTTTAATATAACACAACTTTTACTTAACTTGTTCCACTATGAGAACCACAATGGTAAACAAAATGCTCCTCCTAATCCATAGGATCGAGTAATTTTTTCACGTCCAGACAGTCAACCTTTCCACACTAAAAGTCTTTATACTTATATGAAAATTTAGTCTTTCAAGCTGTGGTCCTCCCAACCATCAAGTGAGGCTATTATGTCCTCCACTTACCCCCTAGATCCAGAATCTGGACAGTGCCACGGGTTAATAGTGGATCTTTCTGCTATGACCTCTGGATGGCCAATCTAGTCATACTCAGAAAATCCTGGAAGAGAAATTCGAGATAGTCCTATCCAATTCTCCAATTCCAGTCACACTCAGATGTTTTTGGCTTTACAAGGGTTGCTGGAAGCTATTTTCAACTGGTCCCAACCAGCTCAAGAAAATAATCCCCCTTTACCAATTTCACAGAATGCCTACTCCTCCCCGGGGATCCATGTTATCCTCAGAGGAGTAGGTAACTGTCTTTCCAACTGTCCCCAACCACTTCCTATTCTTGGAAAAAAATTTACCATCATCTTAGAAAGATTTTCTTTCATTAATTAATTCCAACAAATTAAATAATTTTCTTTATCAACAGTGATGATTTAAGTTTTTCTTGCCAGATAAAAGAAAATTAAACAAATTGTCTTTAGCTAGTTAATAGTAGTTAGCTTTAATGAAGCTGTCACAACTTCTCTCTTGGAACTAACATACATGTGTTGTACATTAAAACATGATACTTTAATGTTTACTGTTGCAATTCACATTGCAATGTTTGTGATGTTTGCAATGTTTGCGATGTTTTATTTTCACATATTTTCTGTTTCTATTAAGCTACCCATGCTTACTATAAGAAAAAATGCTAATCGTAAATATGTATTTCTCATGCACATATTATCTTACGCAATCATTTTAAGTTCCAGAATAAGATGTTGTCACGCATACCAGTATATATAAATATTCATTAATGTGTATGTGTCAATAACGATTAGGATACGAGCGCAAAAATTTCCAATTCCCATGATGTTCTGTTCCAACAGACTGACATACGAGGTAGTTATCATAATCACTTGTTCACAACTTTCAAATAGCTTTAGTCAAAATCGATTCGTGCATATAATCATTAGTTATTCATTCATAACTAGTCAATAGTTTTAATGCATCCATGACGACTCATGCAAACACTAGTTAGTCAACTAGTTATTCACAACTTGACCCATTAAGAGGTTTTATTCGATTGAATTTTAACACTATATCATCTTATATAAGAACTTTCCTCATCTTTTGCATTCATGCATTAGTTTTACACACCATCACTATACACATTCATCTTTTAAAGTAGTGCATGGTAACTTAGAAATTTTATTGCATGCAAAAAAAATTGCTTCTTTTCAAGCTCAAATGAAAAGTAACTATTTTTATTTCATGATTTTATACTTTCTTTCCTAAAATAAAGCATAATACACATATTAATCTCATATGCATATTATTATGCAGAAAAAGTATGTTATAATAGCATGTACTTTTTAAGAACTCTCTTAAATGGAAGCTAATCTCATGCAATGCCATGTATGTAACAATCCATTTTTAAAAGAATCAACATGAATATGCATAGAATTCTTAAAATAAAATAAAATAAAATACTTATCTTTATTTCATTTGAAGAACTTCTCTCCCTACTGCAATACTCATCCCCATCAGGAAATTCACATTGCTCCTCTACAACAATGTTTTCTTTTCGCAGCATTGATAAGATTTTATAGCATGATTAGATAAAACCTTAATCAATAAATAATCAATCTTTGAATGATCCTTTAACACCTATTCATGTGCATATATGAGATGTGAATACAATGTCACAACATGCTTTCTTCTAACATCTCTACATTAGTGTGAGTAACTAATTATCAATTCATGTCAAATAACTCCCATATTATTATGACATTTTTCACACACGCACACATTCATACCAGACGAATCACTATATATGTTCAGAAATTCCTTTAATGGAAAATGACACAATGTGCATTTGTTTTACTTAAACTTTAACAAAAGAACCACCACTTCAGATTTTGCCTTTGGAACATGCAAATATAATAAAGCTAACACATTGGCTGTTGTTCCTATGCATACAATGCATAAAGATTCTAATATTAATTTCCCAATAGAGTACTTAACATAATCGAGTAGGCACTCATGATTCCTCTTTGAGGACACATAACATAATAGGCATGCAAACCATGGTTTTCTTTTCCATAAAACTAATGGAATAAAACATAAGAATACATACCTTATTCTCGAAATATTTTACCCACATTAGCCATGTATGTATTTCAAGGAAACCAAAAACATTACTTTAGTTTTTGTACATGTAATTCATCTTCTTTCCACGCAAAGAACCTCGTTCCTCTATGATTCTACATGCAAGTTTCTCATGCTTTGCCTCCAATAATTTATCATAGATAGCCTCTTTAATGCATAAAAACTACGCAATACAAAAAAGGTTAACTTAACCTTTAATATACCTAAATCAGGAAGTTGACATAATCCATCTAGCAACGTAATATATTCAAGAGGTTATTCTCTTTAGCCTATATTTATTTTCAAAAAAAAGAACTTGGATTCCTTATCATTTAATACACCTGTACAAAATCCCTTTTAAAAGGCAACAAGCTTCCTATCTTTTCTTAAATAAGATATATATAAAGGCAAGCAAGTTTTCTTATTTATGTTTTACTACTGCTCACACCTTTCAAGATACGTACTAGTAATATTTACAAGACTCACTAATCTTTGCAAGACTCACATGGATTCTTATCAGCAAAACGAGCATAGTAGTTTGGTCTTTTACCATGGTATATCTTTCTAAAAGATTATAATATTTGCAATGCTTTATTACTTTCCAAAATAACTAGCACAATCTTTCATATTAAGTAAAACCACATTTTACTCTATATTTGTCTCTTTTAGTTGCAAGATTTACGTGCAATATTTACTTTCAAAATATACATATTTCTCTCAAGAAGAATCAAATGTATATTAGTTAAAATTTCAAGCACACACATGTTTCTTTTTCAAGAAACCAAATTCCCAACTCCTTTCAAGGAAACTTCAATACAACAATAGAAGTTTTACGCACATGGAAAATACATATCCTTTTTAAAGAAACTCTAACTCAACCATTATTTACTTTGTAAGCAGTGTATCTTCCATAAATGCAATAACTAGTGTTTCAAGAAAAGAAAAATGATAATACTTATCTCTTGAAACTCTTTATTCAACTTGGATTAGAGATGCAATGCTTTTCATCTCGAATTCCTCAATTTCTTTTCGCTAGCTCCCAAAGGCGCCAGTTTTTGAACCTTTAGCTCTGATACCACTTGTAACATACACCGTTAACTTCACATGGAAATGTAAGGAGATAATTTTTTTTTATACAAGTTACTCATGCGTAACTAACCATTCACCATTAAACATTCCCTACTCATCATTACCTAGAATGTTTACCAGTTCATAGTGTAACTTTTAGATTAGGAATAGTAAGCTCCTTAACCATTAACAACCTCCATTATAGTACATTAACATAATACTGTATGATGTAACCTTCCATTCATTTCATTACTCATATACTCATCACATACTTGCCATTATGAACATCATAACAAGAAAGGAATCAACATCATCAACTTGACACAATAACCAATCACATCATTGAACACCAATATACCCTGGAAACCCCATAGGGTGAAAAACAACAAATGTTTAATTTTATTATTAAACGCTCGTGAGGGTGTTCAACCCATCACTCAATGGTTTATAAGGGAGACCATCCCTTAACCATCGTTTATATAATCTTACAAGGAAATATACAAATATCTAGCTTAAATCCATTACAATAAATATGATACCATTTACCCTCTGGTCTTCATATCTTCAGATTTACACATCTTGGTGGCATGGATGTACCTACAATAGACCATCGTACATTGGACCTTCCTGCAACTCGCACTCATCTACATAAACATTAATCATTTACCTGCCACCAGGACAAGCTTAATTTTCCTTTGTACATGACAAGCATAATATTCCTTTGTACATGTCACCATCATTCCCTGCTATGATGCCTTCAACATAAAATGATGGTCAAGATTCGTAAAGTATTAATCAATCATTTCACATATTTGTACTATAGTAGCTTCTCCATCTACTCATGTATATTCATGACATGCAAGTAAAGTACCTTGTCATTCTCTCTTTAGCGACACATACCTCATATGTGCTGGTTATAAGTCATCACAATAACTAATTCTTCCGTCGCATAAGCACACATTCCTGCAAGAAAATGGCTACATCTCCCAAGATTTTCTTTAAAATAAACTGATACATCAGTTAAGATATTTATGCATGTGATTTACATAAATTTAATCAAAATAGCTAACCCTTAAGCTATTATTTTTAGTGCATGGAATGCAAGCTAACATAACAAATGTTGCTCCCATGCATGCAAATGCATATCGATTCCAAAAGACTCTTCCTAAAGGAGAGCTTACACAACGAAGCACAAAACCTCCTTCACGAGTCTTCCCAAAGAAAAATCTCAATGCTAGTGAGAATGTAAACATATGTTTTCTTTATTTCTAAAAATATGCAATTAAGAATACAAATACATGTCTTCTTTTCAAGATTATACTAACAATCACATTCAATGTAGTTTAATACTACAAGCTATCTTTCTACAAAACCTCCTTCACGAGTCTTCCCAAAGAAAAATCTCAATGCTAGTGAGCATGGAAACATATGTTTTCTTTATTTGTAAAAATATGCAATTAAGAATACAAATACATGTCTTCTTTTCAAAATTATAATGACAATCATATTCAATGTAGTTTAATACTACAAGCTATCTTTCTACATACAATATGTATACTATTTTCAATAAAATTTTATACATATGTTGCATGCTTATGCATGATCTTCCTCCCAAAAAGAAATTAACATCATAATTATGACAATATAAAGTAATCACTTAGTTTGCTCACCCAAAGGAATATAAATGATTAGTTCCTTCAACCATGAATTTATTAAATAACTTTACCAACACCATGGTAGTCTATTCATGGAATTATGAATTAATTAATGTTCACACACACCATGGTAATCTACCCATGGTTTTATAAAATAATTAATCTCTATCAACACCATGGAAAAACCACCCATGGTTTTATGAAACTATCCATGGATTTATTTATTAATCTGAGAAAACTTCTCTTTTCTTCTTCATCCCATAAGAAGATATTTCCAGAGTCACTCTCTTTAATCTATTCAAGAAAAATACTTTGGACTTGTTGTCACTTCATAAATTAAATGACTACAAAATCTCTTTTAAAATAAAAGCATTCATCTTCTATTTTCTTGTTTATACCATATTATGTAAATATTTATATTAAAGAGCTATTCTCTTTAATATATTCAAGAAAATCTCTTTTAAAAATAAAGTACCATAACTAACCCTTATTTGGGCATAAGAGCTAGATAGACTTTTTTTAAAATAGTAACAAAGTTAACATATAACCTTTGCTAATCCTTGCAAAGGAATTTAACACAATGGACTTATCTTGTACTCTCAAGATAAATATATTCTTTCAAAAATAACAAATATCATTATCTTATCTCAAGAAATATGAAAAAGATCATTAGTATTCTTTCTATTTTCTAATAATCTTTTTTTCAGAAAAAACTATGTGATATATATAATCTTCATTTATATATTTCATCTCACAAAGAGAAGGTATATATAATAAAGAAGTAAGCCAAAATCATGAGATTCTTTCACATATTTGTTGCCCGTGACTTATACACGAATTTACAAAGAACAAAGATAAAAAATATATAAAATTATATGCACTTGCAGGTTATGGTTGTTGTACTCTGCATTTAATTTTTCAGGTAGCAATATCGGATGGAAACCAATTCTTCGAGCAGGATTCTATGTTATTACAAGGATTTTGTGAAGTTTAATAGAATTTCGATAATATTTTTTTGGGGGGATTTCTAATTTCTTCGAACATTACTTCCACTCTCAACCCCTTCTATGTGAAGTTTAAACGAAGTAACGAGATGAAAACTAAACTCCACACAACTAACTAATTTACAACCATTTACATAACATGCTATATAAAGTGTGAGCACGTTTTCTTACTTGTGATGCTGAGTGCTTAGAGTATGAAACTGGTGGTCGGCAGCTTGTGCAAGGTTCTTATCTTGGCATTCGACTCTCATTCCAGTCGACTCTTATCAAAGAAAAAGAATTAACACTCACCAAGCTGACCCGAAGCTCATTGACATGCCTATTGAACCTGCAAGAAAACATTATAGAAAGAGGAGACTCGTAGAAAATGGCAACAGTGAATCCATCAAATAACTTGCATTTCCACGCAGTGACAAGAGTGATACCAAGGCCATCAACACAAAAGAAAAACCAGTATTTCTTGCCTCGAATGCAACCACCTAGCTGAGTTCAAGGACGGTTCTAATTTCATTTGTGGTGCTGACGAGAAGGTTATTCGGTTGATATATACCACAGGTCCCTTCTGAAGATGCCACACAAATAAGTTTTTCAACACTATTTATGAATTCGTTCAACCGTTTCTTTATACAACTATTTTTGTAAATCATGGTAAAAACTGTAAATTACGATAGTTTACGTGGGCGTTACAAAATGATACCTGAATACGTAAAGGTAAAAAATAAGATATTCACTCCAAATAAGTCAATTAAAAATTCATCCATTGCAAATTTGTAACAATCAGATGTTTCCAAAGGCAAAGCCATCTAAGTGAAATTCAAATAGAAATATAGACAATGTATGCAAAAATAAAAATAAATAACAATAAATTTTCATTAATTTAAATAAATAAATAAAATATATTTTATATTATATAATATGTTTGTCATAATAACAAGTAAAAATGATTTTTTTGATTAAAGACATCTTCAAATATATATAATAGAATAATATATTATATTTTAAACTAGTTTATTGAATAGAAATACGATCATATATCAAATTTAATTGATTAGAGAAAGTTGAAATTATCTTTAGTAAGATATTCAAGGTGAAATTGAAAACTCAAAATATTTAAAGTTTTTTATTTAAAGTTTATGCTTGTTTAAGTTTCTGAAAATACTTGAAGTCTGTGCTTTTATTTTTATGTTTGTTATGGGGTTGTGTTTTGACAATTATCTCTTTTGGTGAAACTATCCAAAATTTAATTAGTTTACATGATAATATTGAACGTATTTTTTGAATATCTACATAGTTCATACACATTGTGTTTATTTGTTTGAAACTTATTTCACATTTTTGTTTTATTAATAAGACTAACATTGAAATGACTTTAAACATGGTATGTGTATCTCAATTTTTGTTTAGTTAAATTTTATTGTCTAATTTAACTACAACAATATGGACATTCACTATTTTCATATGAAAGTAATTATAAATATAATGTGAAAAAATTATTAAAACCACTGAAGATAAATATTACAAGTCATATGAAAGGTAGTTTAAAATTAAAACCGTCATTAAAAAAATTCATGATAGGTAGAAGTACTAGTCAAAATTAACATCCCAATTTAGTGATGTGTTTGAAAACTTAGACGTCTAGTTTCTCAAGCCAAAAATGAAACGTGCAAAGAAATATATTTAATAAATATTTTTAATTTTTAATTTCTTCTGTTACAATTTTCAGTTATTTTTTTTTTAAATTATTATAAATTTATTAGAATTATAATTTCAAGTTAAGGAAAAAAATATAACTCAAATGTTACAAATATTTTTTTATTTTGAATTTATTTATATATTTTAAAATACACCAAACTAAATTTTAAATCATCTATATATATAAACTATACTTTATTTATATCTCAATTAAATTTTTAATTTAAATAAATAATTTTTTAAATATATATATGTAAAATAAATTTTAGAATTCAATATATTATATTATAATATCCCAAAAGCAATAATTAATATAATAAATAATTTATATGTCGAGAAGGTGATTTTATACTCAGTTGACATTTAAAATTTTAATTATAATAAGATACAATAATATTCGGAATTCAGTTTTAGTTATCTATGTATAATATTTATGAGAATAAAATATGAATACAATAAGTGAGTTATATGTAAGGAAAAGGACGTTGAGACAAATTATATGAGAGTAATATTAAAGTATAAACCTATTTTTTTATTTAATGTTGTGTGAATGAAAATACGAACTGTAATGACAATAATTTATGTTTATGTTTTAAGGTTGAATATAACCACCACTATGTATTAATGATATGATGAAATCTATTTATATGGAAAAAGAGGATAAGCACAATAGTAATTTAATAGTAAATATAATAGTAGTTTGTTATTTAAAACTATTAATAAATGTTAGTTTTTCACTCGAGTCTCTCTACATTAAATATAGGTACAATTTAAACTAAGTGACATGAAGAATGTTAAAATGGCAATATAAAGGGTTACGCAAAGGGAAGAGTTTTAGCATTTAGATAGGTTGAATGCAGAGTAAATGTGAAAAAGATGCTAATGTAATGTATTAAAAAGGATAAACAAAGGATAAGCTCTAGAATATATGTTAATCAGTGTAATTTATAAGTAGGAAGGTATTTTGAGGATGACTAAGAAAACATGGAAGGAGTTGTCTCATTAGAGTTAGGACAAAATATATGTTTGTTAATCCCTTCAATACATTTAGAAACGTAGTGTGGAGCTCTTATAATGGAGGTACCAAGACAGCCAATGTGGCCATTAAAGACCGCAAGACTATTTTCAATAAAATGACATTGAATAGAGCAATGGAAAATAAGGTTGGAAACACTTTAATAGTTTTATCTTTTAAATTAATGTAAATCTGAGCCTCTAAACTAGAAAAGACTACCTAAGTGATGAATGGAATACCCTAAGATCATGATATACTCAAGAATAAGAGAGATCCAAAATAATAGTAATAATATGAATAGCCTTATGATTTGAATCTTGGGGGATAAGATACATAAGCCTTAAATGCCAAGAGAGGAGGATAGAAAAAATACAAATCTAATATGAAACTAATCAAAGGAAAAATGATAAAAATGTAGGAACTAAATACATAAAAAAAATTGAAAAGAAAGAGGGAGAATCGGAGAAGAAGGATTCCATTAAGAAGAACCATTACATGCAATGAGGAAAAAAATTGGATCTCTCTTTCCCAAACTTCAGTATCTTCTCATTCTTTCTCATACGGTATGTTGTTGATGGAGTCGACTTTAATTATGTTTGACTATGTCCATTACATATCTATCAAGTTCCCTTTTACATAAAAATATGACTTTATGACTTATACACCTAAACATAGACAACTACAAGCCCCCATGAGATTCAAATCAACCCTCCCACCATACAAAAAGATGGTCTCCATCATTCACTTGGGATTAAAAATGATTGACCCAATTATATTCAATCTACCATCATAATTGCAATATGTTGTGAGCAAATAAAGAGAAGGGTTTTTTGTGGTTTATCCATAATTGTGGATTTTTGGATGACCCATCACCATCATGATTACAATGTGCAAAGTGCTAAAGAAGAGAATTGTTTTATGTGGCTATCCCATAAGCATGGATTTATGGATTCCCCATAACTTAGTTGGAAATGGAAAGCTTGGAGAGTGTTTTGGTGTGGTCTATCCATTACCATGGGTTTGTGGATAACCCATAACCTTATTTTTTTTAAATGTTTTAGTAAAGGACCTCTCACTAGAACTTTGTTGATAACTTTTGTTACATACATGATGAAATCAAGTTCTATTTGAAACCCACTTGAGGTATTGAAGATATATTTATATTGAGATAAGATTATTTGTCTGTAATGATTTGTGGAGCGAGAAAAAGGAACTCAATTTACATTTGTTTGTATAACTTTATAGACGTGTGAATTAAATCAACGATATTTATCAAATAAGGAAACAAAAATAAATTTTGTAAGAAATCCCATTTGAGATAATGAAAAATAATTTAAAATGAGTTATCGTGCACCATTTTAAATACTTTGTAGATATGATTACACCAACGTAATTTTGGATAAATATATTTTCCCATGTATTTTAGCTATATTTTTCCTTCTATAGTGGCCTGACACTATGGGGAACCTAAGAAATGGTTGCAAAAAGGTATCCCAACCTTATATATGATGCATAAATATATTTTAAAGCTATGGCATGGTCGTATAAATATGCAATAATAATCAATGTGAGGACACCAAGTGCAAAGAGCCACAAAGGATTCCAAGGGTATGTAGCATAAAATCGGTTGTTGTAGAGGTCGTGGAACCTCTGTGGGAAGCATGGAAACATAATTTTTTTAGAATACAATAGACCAATGGATGTGGCGAATATATGTAAGGATGTTGTTACAGTGATCAATGAAGGTATGAGACTATAAAACTCTATAATGATTGTGAACCAATTATGATACCTATAGTGTATGGCCCGACAAATGGACCCTAAAGGTTCTAAAATGAGGTTGAAGATTGTTGCAAAACTTTGAAAATAAAATATGTTTTGAAACATGGTTTCCATGGAGTGGTAACCCACTTTGGTACCAATGATGTAGATTGTAGGGGCTAAGATATAGAAGACTTGAATGTCAAGAGAGGAAGAGAGAAAACACAAAAATATACCATGAAAGTATTCACAAGAACATTGATAATATTGTAACAATTGAATACATTAGAAAAATATGTAGAAAGAGAGATATTACATTAAGAAGGACCATTACATGCAATGGGGGAAATTTTGGAACCTCTACACTACAAGGAAAAGACCTTCTAACTGATTTTTTTGAGGAAACCCTTGTAAAAATAGCCCAGATATCCGTTTGTAGGGGAGTTCTCTAGAGGAGGTTGGCGGGTGGAGGTTTTTGCGGATGTTTTTGGTCTGGTGCATTTCTTATCATAAACTGCACTGGTGTGTACTAAAAATTGGCACACCAAGACACCGTGCTCTCCGTACAAACATGCCTGCTGCATCTAATTACTATAACACACCGGTGCACTACGCATAAACAGGCCTGGTGCATCTCAAAAACCTGCGCACCGCCCGGTGCATCTCAAAAACTCGCACACCGAAATAGGGTTAAATAAAAGAATTTATGGAACGAAAAAAAAGAATTTTCACTTCCTCAATGCTCGAGATCTCTCTAGCACCAGTGAAAATTTATCTTGTGTGAGGCGCCCTCCCATCGGTGCTCCCACTACATGCACTCCTGCCATTCGTTTCCCACCTAGTGGAGTTTGAATTTTTGAAAACGGGGGGTAAATTTTGTTTCTCTAATTCCCCAGCAAATATGTCTCATAGACACGCCAATGTATAGGTATTTTACTTGTTTCTCAATAACTTAACATTTTAGCGGATTAGAATTGTAAAAATCCTTAAAATTTACCAATTAAAAAAACAAAAAAAATATTATGCGCGGTGCACTAGAATAGTTCGGCTCGCACCGTTCACGATGCTGACTATAAATTTGCAGGCCTCACCACGAATGGTACTAATAGACACCACATCGGGGTCCAGTGCGGTACCAAAAACACGCACCGTGCTTTTTTTTTAAACATTCATGGTGGTGCAGTTGTTTAAATGAGCGCATCGTTGACTATGCATTAGTGTCACAAAAGTGGTGCATTGACCAAATTATGCGCCCCGGGATGGATAGTTAGGTCAGCGCACCGCTGTCCTGACAACATTACATAGTCAACAGTGCGGTCATTTACAAGACCGCATCGTTCACCATGTACTAATGTCAGGAGGGTGGTGAACTGACCTAACTATCTACCCGGAGGAGCATAGCTTGGTCAACTCACCGCCCTCCATAACTAGTACATAATAAATGGTAACGTCATTTAAACGACCACATTTTTGACCATAAATTATTGTCGGGTTGTGTGTTGACTGAACTATCTGCCCCGGGGTTGATAGTTTCATCAACACACCGCAGAAAACGTACAATTTATGTTTTTCGGTGCAAGAACAATTTCCATGCGCACCGAGAAAGGTGCACGATAAAAAAACTACGCACCAGTACCAGTGCGTGACTATTTATTGGGGTGCACTGACTGTTATATATATATATATATATATTGAAATACATGTCTCATTTAATAAAATCATTATTTAATATGTTAATCATTCAATGACTTCAACTGAGAGAACAAAGGGAACAACAAGAACATATGGAGGATGAGTATAACCTGATTCAATTATGGGAGGCACGAGAGAGGGAGAGAGTTATGTACCTTACGCCTATTAAGGCAGCCACTCAATTTCTCCTAAGGGAGGTAGGCCTCCTCAAGTTCTAGGAGGAGGTTACATCCCTGAAGGACCATAGTGGGTTATTGGGACAACTCATCTTCATGTGGAATGCCCACCGACAGGCTTTTCGGGTTGGTCCTGACCAGTGGTATGCACCCACTGAGGAGGACATATATTTTATTACTGGCCTATCTAGGAGAGGGCAGGATTTTCCCTAGTTCCCAGATGTCCCCATTAGCTATGTAGCAGATAGTTAGTTGGTGTACTCCGAAAGATACATTAGGGACGATATAGTTTCTCCTGTATATTTTTTGCTGCCCGATTGTCAGTTACATATTTCTTCGTTTCGTATAGAGGAGGTGAGGTGACTCTCATTACTGTTGATGACCATTTCACACTATACCAGTGACAAGAAACACATTAGTTGCCTTCTTTTACTTAATGTTGATTCTTTATTCTAGGCACCACAACTTGTGAGATGGCCTGCGATTTCTTTGTGGTAGTTTTGCATAGCATTAGATAGATGTATTTCTCAGGCATGTAGCAGGTTGACCTTCCCTTTTGCTTCAGAGTTATTTTGTATATTTTTGAGAGGTTTCCAGAGACGAGGCCTAATTTTGTTTGGCATATTCATAGGCCAATGCTGCATGTACGGATGGATACGTGGGGCCTGATAATGCCCAAGAGGGGCCAGTCTGAATTTCCTGCTAGGATATCTCCTGATGCACAGGATTTTCTATCCAGTGTTGATGACCACTCATTCGTTCTCGTGCCATGCCTGTATGACGGTTTGTATTGGCGAGGGTGTAACAACATCCTCTTCACATAGGATGAGCCACTAGACACGAGAGGTAATATTAGTTTTTTCTTTAAATTAATACAGTTTCATGTTATTCTCTTAATTAATTAATTAATTAGAATTATCAAATTTATTCTAATACATTATTTAACTTGTTTTATTAAATTTTTTAATGAAAATGTCTAATTAATATTTTTGTGTACTATATATCTTGTAGATATTGGGACATTCATTGGGGATGAGATTTCACCCGCTTCAAATGATGCAGGTGTAGATGTTGATGATGAGAAGATGGTAGGGGCAGAGGATCAGGGTGATAGGCCTGATCCTGATCGGGTGAAGATACCCGTGGGATTAAGGCGTAGGCCAGACACCAAATTTAGGATGGAGTTGGGTGACCATCTCTGTCTACTTCTAGTTGATGAGGGATTCTTCCTAGTTACAATAAGAGAGATTCATGATGATCTATGCTCACACAGATTTAGAGTGGCTTGCCCCACAATATGTTGACCTTCAAGCGTCATATTGTTGGAGCTTCTAGAGCACTTGTGTATGCTAGGAGGGGTAGGCATCGTAGAGATGCATGACAAATTAGAGCATCATCTGATGATCATGATCATGAGGGTAATGATCATCATTCTATTACTCCACCTCTTCCTCCTTCACCTCAATGGCCATCTTCTCAGAAGTTTACATAATCTCAAAAGACACCTAGTCCTGAGTAGGTACTTGATCCTGACCATGCAGGTCCATATGAGGAGGCAGGTCCATCATCATAGATCACACCATCCACGTCTGAGCAGACTTTTCCATCGACGAGTCATCATCGACAGGCAGTTCTTGAGCAAACTACACCATCGACTGAGCAGGCCTCAACTAGTACTAGTATTGATGTACATTTATACGCTGATTATATATTACAGTTTTATATTTTTGACATTATATATATATATATATATATATATATATATATATATATATATATATGTTCCATGTATTTTTTGTTCATGTTGATGTACATAATTTACATGTTGGTGTTGATCATGATGTGTATATTGTTAGGTCATGTTCAATATGTTCATTTAATGTGCTTGTAGATAGATGTGTATGTGATAGAAATTATTTTACATGAGATGTATATTTGATGTTTGTGTTGTGATGATGTTATACAATGCTTGTGTTTTATTAGATGATCATGATCACCATGATTAGATGATGTTAGCAAATTTGAATGTGTATTTTAGTCGAATATGATGTTTGTACGATGGTTATCATGATCGTGGTGTTTATTTTTAATATTAAATCATGATATTTACTAAATATTATGTCATGTTTGTAATTGAAATTTTAATTTTAATTGTTATTTTCATTTGTAATTGTAATTGTAATTTTAATTTTATTTGTAATTGTGATTGTAATTGTAATTGTAATTGTAATTGTAATTTTAATTGTAATTTTAATTTGAATTTCTAATTGTAATTGTAATTTTAATTTGTAATTTAATTTGTAATTTTAATTTTAATTGTAATTGCAATTTTAATTTTAATTTGTAATTGTATTTGTAATTTTAATTTTAATTGTAATTGCAATTTTAATTTTAATCGTAACTGTAATTTTAATTTGTAATTGTAATTTCAATTTTAATTGTGATTGTATGTGAAATTGTAAAATTGTAAAATTGTAATTGTATTGTGGAATTGTAAAATTGTAATTGTAATTGTAATTGTATGTATTTTCATCATTCAATTTTATTAAGAATTTTAAATTTTTATATTTGTAAATTAATTGTCAATTTTGAACCATAATTACTACCGTAAGTAAATTGTATACCATAAATATTGTTAAATTACTATAACTGTAAATTTGTAAATTTGTATGAATATAGATAATTGTAAAATAATAAATCTAGATTAATAATATGAATTTTTGTAACACAAGAAAGTTTAGAAAATAATGCAAATAAATTCATGTTTATATTATCCTTATTTTATTATGATCTTACATACCAAAAATAATAGTATACATTTTGAAGATATCATTCACACACATTTAAAGAAATCAAGTAGTTGTATTATTTTAGAAATTGACATTATAAAAAAAGAACTTTATATAGTACACCATTGTTTTCAAGATCAACATAATTCAAATTATCAACTGAAATGATTTAACATTAACACAATGAAAACCAATTAATTCAAAATAAATATTATAATGTTTTGAAAAAAAGAGTCTTAGTTATAAGGTAATTAAATCCTCTTCTTTATTAAAACCCATCTTAAAAAATATAAATGATGAAATAACACATGTACCATATCACTATCGGTTCTCATTATCACCCTCATTATCTTCCATCTCACTTGGCATGATAACACTATTGTTCTCAAAAATATGTTTTGATATAGGTTCATTTCTCAATACGAACCACCAATCCATATCTAACACATCTGGGTAAAAAAACATCTGGTTGTAGTGTTTGGGGAAAACATAGGGCTCATTAGCTTCATCCCACATCTTTCTAGAGTTGATACATATCAGACTACTATCGGGATCTTCATTTACATTATTCCGATAAAAGGTGTCCCACCACTTGCACCTAAAAATAACACATTGGAAAGAAGAGAAATCCACTTCAATGATCTCTTGTATCTCTTCCACATAACCTAATGTCCCTCATAGTAGGTTTTGATCACTATGTCTAGCTCAATTAGATTGATCGAACTTGACTTCCACTCCACAGCCTTGTGTCATGTGTCCATCATCAGAATTTTCTGTGTCAAAATGGTGTCCATATGCGCACATAGATGGGAACAAATTGACCTAAAAGTTAAAAAAACATGGTGTCATGTGTCTTATAATAACTAATCTATTAAAATATGAAATATAGATGTAATTACATTTCAAAGGTGCATTATTAAGTTTAAAATGTATCAAATATAATATTACCAAGTGGGTTCACCCAATCCCTATGTTTAGCGTATCCTCTTTAGCACGCAGGTAATGACAGGCTGCACCGTATTTCTTCCTGACTTGGTTAGAAACCCAACTATTGGGGCATATTTTTTGCATATTTTCTTTTAAATGATTGGGATAAATCAAATTTCTATCATTCAACCATTTGACGTCACATCACTTCACCTCCAATAATACTAAAGTTTCAACTCCCTTTGAGGCTGCCCTATGCCTCTTTTTATAGTGAAAGAGTGGAGGTTACAGCTCCAAACAAGAAGGGATATAATCCTCCTTCAAAGGGATCAACTCCTTACATCAATGGGTTAGCTCCTTAATGGATGGGATGCATGAACCTGAAAAGAGTGGATTTTCCACCGTACGAATGTTTCTAGAAGCTTCCGAAAATGACTCAAACTGAGCTTCTAGATTTTACTTCCGCCCTTTTTTACCATTTACAGGGATCCACAGCTTTAATAAATAAAAAATTCATTTAGCTCCACATGATTTAGAGCAAGAAAGTGCGGCACTACAGGAAATGTTAAGGGAAAGTGCGGTACAAGTGTTTTTAAGACTTTTATGAGCTTTTCTCTTAATTTCAAGGCTTGACTTTAGGAACTTTGATGTTGTGGACTTCCAAGGGAGTACTAAAATTTCATGGTGACAAATTTCAGTGTAACAAATTTCCCCCTAAAGTGTGAAGTCTGAGAGCATTCGAAGAGTGATGTGCTTTATCATTTCAAGGATTAGCCTATGGACACCCCAGTCAGAACCCTGTAAAAACATTCAATGAAAAACATATATATCATTTCTGAGGTAGGCATTCCCATATACAGATCAAAAACTAACTAAACTTGTTCTGATACAGAAATTATTTTAATATTACATCAATAGTGTAGACACAGCACGGGCGTAGCCATTTGTAATGAATATTCTGCTGCATAATGAATAATAAAACTCCTCACAGCCTGGATGGTGGAAACTAGATCCATGGTCTTAATTTCATCTTCCCGAACTAGTACGATTCTATCCATGCGATTACATGTGTTGAAGTTGAACATGGTAGAAGCCACTTGATTACTAGTCAATGATGTGAACTGTTAACAAGTGTGAGAGGAACCACCAATAACAAAAATGGTTCTCAAATTACTTAGTACATTCCATGAAATGTGAATAAGTGATCTGAAGTCAAACATTTCACGGAATCGTTCGATCGATGGTCAATGATGCAACATGTCATCGAAGGCGAGAAACCTGCCATTAAGGCATGCAGATTCCAAGGTACTGACGGACTCTAGATCAAATTCCTAAATGATGAGCTGTCATCGATAGAAGGTGATCCGTCGTAAGCAAGCTCACGACATGAAACCATAGATCAAGTTTTGAAGAAATTTTTTGCAAGGACTGACTCAGGGATTGTCAACGCGAATGGATACAAATGTTTGCAGATGAATTGTTTGATTGACTATCCTCTTGAACACATAACGACACTGCAGATGGTTTGGTGATAGTTTCCCTAAGCTAATACTCAGAAACCGACTGAAAGCCTTCAATATGGTTTGATTAACTGATAGGAAAAGGATTTCCCAACCCAGGTAGAAGTGTGGCAAAAAGTGTCATGTTCAAGAGTGGTGTAATGATTTTACAAATCAAAGTGTATCGAATGAATCTGTTTTCTCTCTTTTCCCCCACCATTTTTGGCAAGTACCTCTTTATTTTTTGACAAGCTTGAGGAGGATAACATTTTCTTGTTTATAAGCTCATCCTTCGGATGAGTCCAACTTAGTTTAAAATCAAACCCTAAGAAGGAGTGGTCCATTCCTGTTTGAAATTTACAAGTCCTTTACTGTTAAATTTTAATGAGTCCAGTATAGGAGAAACTTAGTGTTTTTCATTTTTAGGGAGTCAGAAGAAAAAACTTAAGAAAACTCCATGGGTGTACTTTTTCGTAATTTTAGTCTCTCGGACCCGAAAAAGGATAAAATATTGTAGGAGAGAACTCTATTGACCATGATTAGTCAACCTATACCTTTTTCGTAAATAGTCCATTTCAGTTCGGAAAAGGGGTAAACTTATACTTAAGGGACGACCGTTCATTTTCTTTAACAAGTTCGAATAGTCAAGTACTCAGCAATCTTTTAATTTTTAGAGAGTCTGAAAAGGGCTTAAAAGAGGACTCCATGGTTTCACTTTTTCGTAAATTTTAAAGAGCCCGAAAAAGTGATAAAAGTATACACTTCGTCGAAAATGATCATTTTGCCTGAAAAATCTGGTATTCTGCACAAAAAAATCAAAAAATTAAACATACCTGTTTCAATAATAAAAATATTTTGAAAAACTATCTTTTTAAAGTGAAAAATAAACAAATTTAAATTTCAGTTATTCGAAAAAACTTACAAAAAGGAGTTTTTCAAGTTCATTTTTACCGTTTCAGTTTGGAGTGAAAATTTTAGAGCTTTTGGCAAAAAACGCTTCAGAGAATATTCTGGACAAACCAACCGTTGGAATCGAAAACTGTCTGCTCCAAGTAATCCACAACCTCTTTTCCTTGCTTCTCATCAGTTCATTTTCTTAAATTAGGGTCAAAATTTCATTTTTGGGAGGAAAATTGGTTCAAAAATCCGCCCTCGGGGGTCCGCAGGTAAGACACTAGGTACTTGCAGACCCCCACATTTTTTCACAACGGAAGATTTTGGGGCCCCGCACTTTCAACACAGAGCCTGTGCGGACCTACGCACTGTCTCTAAGCGTAAAGTGTGGGGGTGCCATAACGAATTTAAAAACACAATTTCCTCCAAAATTACCCAAAATTTTTGTTTTAAAATTATTCTAATCCTTCATTTTACTCATTGTAGGATATTTACAATGCTCATTTGACGAGAACGGGAACATGAGGAGGTAGATGAAGCAACAATGATCCATCAACCTAATTTGCAATTTTTAAGAGCATGCATGCTATTCAAATTCTAGGCTATCAGTGGCATGAGAGCTCAAGTAGATCTTCTCACTTGGTTGGTGAACAAGTGGGACGTTTAGGACTAGTGTTTCGTGATTGGAGGTCACCAGCTCGAAATTGAGCTAGAGGACATATATTTTTTGACTAGTTTGTCTAAGAGAGGCGAACCACTTTCTCTATTTGGGGCTAGGCCAGGCGGCCAGTGTGTTTCCTGCCTGCAATTAGAGTTTTGTAATGATGAAGCCAATCCTAGAGACAAATGGATTGACATTAAAAATATCATCCGTCACGAGTGAAAAGTGATTGCATTTACTATTGTCAAGTTGTGCGGAAGTGCAGCTTTGCATGTAGCTACTGGATCTCAGATGCAGATTGCAGTAGATTGTTTTCGAGGCACCATATTCAACTGGTGCGAGGTAGTGTTGGCTAATGTGAAAGGCCAACTTACGAGAGCAAAGAATGGGAAGTTAAACAACTTCAGATATGGGTCAATCGTAGTTACCTTTGCTCTACAGAGGATTCCTATGTTAGCCCCACAACATATTCCTGTTGATGTTGGTAGATCTCGAGAGCCTCGGATGGTTCAATGGGTTGCTTTTATGGCCCGCTACAGCGAGGGTGGGGAGGTTTTTCGATTTCCCTTGACTTATTTTCATTGGTTAGAACGCCAAATTTTTGTGATAGAGGATTTTCCTTATGCGAGCATGGATTTCTATGGCGACCAGGATATGCCACTTCCTCCAGGAGCTCAGTGGGATGAGTTAGGTAAAAAATCTCTTTGACATGTTCTAATTTCTAATTTTTATTTTGTTTTTAAATCGTCCAAAATTGATAACAAAAATTTCAAATGTAGATGTGGGTCCAAGTCGACCAGCCATTCTCTGCCCCTTTGACCGGAGGCAAAGGGATGCACCAGCACCACCACCACCACAGAATTAGATAGCAAAGATCCTAACTGATTTAGAACACCATTTCGAGCGGCCCACTATGGATATTCCTGAGACTACCATAGATGACATCCCACTCCATCTACAGTGATACGTCATTGGTGTTCCTAGACGATTCAGGATATTTTTGACTAGGGTGGCATGAGAAGTAGTGTATTATCATGATCATCACCACAGATAGTGGATGATTGACTTGTAGACTCATTTTTTGTATCACTCTTTTCCAATCATAAGGCTTTTTGAACCTATGATTAAAGACGATGTACTATTTTTTGAACACTACATCTATACTATGATATACTATTATTTCTAGTTACCTGTTCAATCATGTTATCGAATGTTGATTTATTACTTTATTATTGCAAATATCCGTTTATAACACTAGAAGTTATTGCATCTGCTAATGTGTTTAAATTTCTTGGAATGTGTTGATACTCAATATAATTGAACTCTCGTTCCAAGAGACGAACCCTTAAAAATAATATTAATAATACTGGGTTTCTAATGGCATATACTCAGTTTAACTGTAATACAACGAGTTCAAAATCTAACGTAATGATCAAACTCTGAATTCCAAATGAAATGGATTCCAACAATAATTCGATAACTGCACTATATTCAGCAATATTTTTCGTTGTTTGACCGAGGCTTACCCCATGCATAGATACTAAATCATCAGTGGGTGAATAAATAACCCAAGTTGTGGAAGAGATGTTCCGTGTACTACGACAAGCGCCATCAACAAAACCAATATATGTTTGAAAAGACGTCAACATCTGAGATATCAACAGTAACCTAGATAAGAAGGAATAGTAGTAAAAGCACACTTAAGGTAGGCACACGTTTCTAATCTATAGCACACCAGCTAAAAAGTAACTAATATAAAGAGAAGATCTCCACACAAAAATCAACTGTAATATCTCTTCAGATAAAGTCCATTTCTGGGTTTACCTGAAGAGACCCCGTCAAAATCAATCAATTCATAGGCCCCTTTTGCAAGTTGTCGCTTGAAAATATAAGGACCATGCCACTTGGGTTCAAACTTCTCAGCCCCTAGTTTATCGTTGGCTTGATCATAAATCAAAACTAGGTCTCCTTCTGAAAAATTACGATGGGTAACACTTCTATCATACTGAGCTTTCATTCTTTTCGCATGAGTCTCGGTAGCTAATGCAGCGGTGTGCCAATTCTCATCTAATTGAGCCAAGTATAAAAATACATTTCTCCTCTTCAAAAGTGGCTGGTAGTAACTCTGTGGCTATTTGGAGTGACTATATCTCACATTCAATGGGTAATACCGCTTCTAAACCGTAAACTAGTTGAAAAGGGGTAAAACCTGTCGATGTTTTTGCTGAGGTGTGATATGCCCAAAGTGCTGAAAAGAGCATTGTATTCCAATTCGACTTATGAATTACAATGATTCGTTTGATCATGGTGACTCAAACTTTATTCATTGCTTCAACTAAACGATTAGCCTGCAGATAATATGGTTTAGAACTGTGATGGCGTAGGCCAAGTTGGTCTGTTAATTCGGTCATCATGATATTCTGAAAATGGCTCCCGTGATCAGTAATTATCACTTGGGGTACACCGAAACGAGCAATCACATGATTGAATACGAAAGTAGCTGCAATTTTTCCATCTGCCACAAATGTAGGCATCGCCTCGACACATTTGGTAAAATAATATACTGCTAGAATAATATACCCATGCCCCCCGGCCGAGTGAGGGTTACATGTAATGAAGTAAATGCCCCATTTTGCAAAAGGACCGATAGCAATTATAGGGTGAAGAGGAGCAGGTGGTGCATGCATTTTTCGATTGAAGATTTGACAATTATGACATTTTCAGACCACATAAATACACTCTTTAAATAATGATGGCCAGAAATAACCTGCGCACAATATCTTTTGGGTTGTGGCGTACCCAAACATATGACCGCCACATGCTCCAGAGTGACAGTCATTTAAAACCTTTTCGGCTTCTTCTTAAGTTAGACAACGTCGAAAAACTAAGTCCGCACCACGACGGTATAGTGTGTTGCCAACAATATGATATTGTTGAGAGTGGAAACGTATTTTTCATCCTTGTGACTGTGAAATCTCAGGCCGAAAATATTGGGTCTGAAGATGAACAATAA
Organism: Pinus albicaulis; assembly: GCA_034641835.2. Lineage (NCBI taxonomy): Eukaryota > Viridiplantae > Streptophyta > Pinopsida > Pinales > Pinaceae > Pinus > Pinus albicaulis. The sequence continues at coordinate 59,025,731 of CM076580.1, read as the reverse complement.
TATCGCCTTACCAAGGATCGATGGTGCTAATAAGAAACAAGGACTCATTTGCGATTGGTTGTTCCGCCACCATTTCTGTATCAGTACGTGGGAAATCACACATAAGTTCAAAAAATATCAATGATTTCTTAGATTTGGATTTTTCAAACTCCAAATCAAACTCCTGCAGGATAACAATCCATTTCGAATATTTTCCCCCTAGCAATTGTTTGGTCAAAATGTACATCATAGGGTTACAATCAGAGATCACTGTCGTTTTGCGTAAAAGTATGTAATGATGAAAACATTGGACATCTTGAATAGCTGCCATGGACAATTTCTCCACATGTGAATATTTGATCTCAGTCAGATGCAAATTTCGACTAACATAGTAAATCACATGTTCACCATGAAATTCATCTTCTTGAACTAAAACCATCCCTATCATGGAATCGGAAGCAGCGAGGTACAAAAATTAATCTTGGTTGCAGTTGGGGGGATGGAGTAACGATGCATGGGTCAATGCATTTTTTAGAGCATCAAAAGATCTATCAACGACCTCATCCCAAAAGAAAGGAATATTTTGTTTCAACAACTTGCTGAAACCTTTCGTTAACTCCGCGTAGTTAGGAATGAATCAACGTAAAAAGTTTACTTTCCCTTGCAAACTTTGGAGATGGCGGAGAGTAGAAGGAGGAGGTAAATTGATGATTTCCTCAACCTTTCATGGATCGACATGAATGCCTACTTTTGAGACAATAAATCCCAATAATCGTCCGGATTGTATGCAGAAAACACATTTGTGGGGATTTAGATGAATCTTATAATGCCTACATCGTAGAAAAATGGCTTGTAAATGAGTAATATGATGTGCTCTGTGTGAAGAATGAGCAGGAAAATCATTGAGGTAGGGCTACACAATGTGCTTAATGTCGTGAAATGCATAAGACATGGCCCTTTGAAAAGTGGCGCCAACATTCTTAAGGCCAAAAGGTAGTTTGCGATAAGCAAAATTCCCCCATGCACAAATGAAAGATGTTTTAGGTTGATCTGTAAGGAGTATGTTGAATTGATTGTAGCTGGAAAATCCATCCATGAACGAGAACTTTTCACTTCCAGCACAATCGTCAATAATTTGATCGATGTAAAGGGTGGGATAATTGTCTTTTGGACAAGCTCGATTTATATCCCTATAATCGATACATACTCGTATTGTTCCTTGTTTTTTTATTGACCAGAACAATATTAGATACCTAGTCCGTGAGTGGAATTGGCTAAATAAAACCTGCGCGAAGTAATTTTTCAACTTTGGCTTTAATAGCGGCAGCTTTTCTCGGATGTATCTGATGTAATTTCTATCTAACGGGTTTAGCATTCGGGTATGTCTTAATTTCATGAACAACAATCGACGGATTGATTCCTGGCATTTCTTCATATGATCAGGCAAAAATGTCACGGAATTCCTGAAATAGGGCTTTATATTCTTGGATTTCATCAGTCGTACAAGAAGCACCTATATGAATGTTTTCAAAAATTCCAGGTTTTACTGAAATGTCAAGTGGAACCGTTGTAGAAATATTTTCTAAATTCGATTCAGAATCGATATGTGAGAAAGGATTATGAGGTTCTTTGATGTAATTAGTGGTAAAAACGAAGGAAAAATCATTCTCAAAATGATTGAGATCAGGTAAAAACAGAGACCTATGATGAAGATCTTCCCATGGTAACTCATCTACCTACAAGAATTCACGAATATGTTCATTAGTATTGGATACTTGTTGAGAAGGATCCAGAATTGGTGTCGAAGCTAAACTCAATATTGAAAATGACTCCTGATTGATCACATTCACTCGATCAGACTCAATTGAAGGAGTATCAGAAAATGACTGTACAATTTGATATGCTAACTCAAAAGTACTCAAAGGCATCAAGCCATCGAAAGAATCCAATTCTGATTCTGAAGGTACTATCCAAGGATCATCAAAGGACATAGTACTTGATGTAATCATATTGATATGAGCAATAGGAAGTTGTACATTGTGAGTAGGCAGGGAAAAACTTCCGAGTAAAGCTGAATCTTTAAGCAGGCCTACTCCGACATCCTTATAAGGGATAGTCGATTTTCCAATATGTTGGATGCTATCAGTAGAGGCTAGGTCGGATGAATAATATGAGAGTTGATCTATTTTAATGATCTTTCCTTTATGAGGAAACATGATGAGTTGAAATATCGATGATACAACAACAGTCATGGCGTAAGACCAACTGCAACCCAGGAGAAGGTTGTAATCTAGAGGGGCATCAACCACTTCCACATCTAAATTAACCATTTTGCCTTCAACCTCTATTAGTAGATCTTGTAAGATACCATATGGATGAAAACCTCTTCCATCAAAAGCTTTGAGAATAGTTGGTGATTGGTTAATGGTCAGAGAACCAAGTGATTTCCAACATTTGAATGACATAATACACGTAGAAGCCCCTTCATCAACAGCAGTACGAAAGATACGTTTTTTTTTACTATTACCAAAATCTAAAAAGTCATTTGGTGGGGTAGGCGGGGTGTAAAATTCTCTAAATCGAAGATCATGAGGTTTGAATATTGGAGATATATGGCTCCTAAGGCTGACAAAAGTAATTTTCTTTGAGCTAGGCATGATTTCAATACTTCCAAAGGTGACATTGCTAAAGGGGAAATTTCCAAATCTTCAACAATATTGTAATTCTGAGTAGCTCTCGCATGTGGATTGAACACTGATCTACGAAGTACACCTTTTGTAGGCAGTTTAATAACTAAGTTGGGATTTTGTTTCTTGATCTGTAATGGATCAGAAACTGAGGGAGATGTAGTTGATGCAGAATTGGATGTTTCTGCTTCTTTACCAGTATTTTTACTACCATAATCTTGCGATCGCATCACAACCATCAATATATTCTCAAGCATATTGGAAGAAGATCCAACCATGTTACTATCTTGAGCGGGAAAGTGATCCTTCAAGATAGTAGGTATAGACGAACCCTTAACGAATTTTGATACCTCGGCTCTATGTGGGCACTCTTCTGTAAAATGATCCTCATCACAAATTAGACAAGAATATTGAGGTTTACGTTTTTCGTCAGTTGGTTCAGTTGTGTTTTTTTATCTTTTGAAGATTTTTCCTTTTTATTCTTAACTTTTTTCTTACCACCAGTTTTAGATTTGGTTGTAGATTATTCTACAATGTGAATATCGGCGGAATTTTCTATGGAAGAATCTCCTTTGGGTGAATCGGGTAAAGTGATAATAGGAGAAGTGGTCTTGGAAGACTTCTTCTTACTTTTACTAGTGCTAAGTGAACCAATTACACCATCAGCGGCATGAGAGCCAAAAGGAGTTATAGTTAATTGACTAGGTCTTGGTAAATTGGGGATTTTATCATACAGAGTACTTGACTGAGTATATACAAGGTCAAGGTACTGAGCCTGAGCAATGACTTTCTCTTCTGTAACAACGCCTACTTTGGCCACATCTTCAGTGATTTTTGGCTTTAATAAACTATTCAGCCAAAATTTGATCCAGAATAAAAAATTTCACTAAACGCCTCCTACGTCTCCATTCATAAATGTGATCAGATATGTACGTAGACGTAGACTATTTTAATGAAGTTAGCAATTTTGTGTCGTTTTCGTATCTAGCAGGCAACTGAAAATGGGTTAAGAAAGCAGTAGCTAGTACATTAAAATTATTAAAAGAGTCGCATGGTAACTCAATGTACCATTTGGCAGCTAGACCAATGAGATTTCTTTGAAAAAGACGCAATCAAATCGAATCATTGATGAGTGAATTGGACGCACACTAGAGGTGATAAGTCATAACGTGATTAGATGGTCCTCTCTTGACTTACCTTCAAACTTCAGAATATCACTGGGCAACTTGTTAGGAATCGACGGCTAGTATGGAAGATAAAAAATGGGATCGTTGGTAAGGCGCGATAGATCTGGTAAATCTAAAGTTTCTATGAATGGTAACTGATGGCTAGGGTGTTTATAACCTTGTGTGATCAAACTAGTGCCAGGAGGAGGATATCCAGGATACCTTGGAATTGGATACACATTTTGAATTGTGAAACTTCCTAGGTAACCAGGATTAACCGAACCATACTGGGGTTCTTGAGGTACTTGATAAGCATACCCAGGGTACGACTGATATTGATATGCTAGATTTTGTGTAGCTTGACCAAATTGATATTGTTCCTGATACGGTTTATAAGTAAACTGTGGTTGACTAGAGATAATCGTACTATTACCAGCTTGTCATGTAGGCATCTGGACCGTAGTCTGAATTGTAGGTCCTGACTATGGCACAGAGGCTTGAGGAATTTGTACTGATGCAGGGATAGAAGAAACCGGAGCTAAAGATACTCCAAAAACAGGTGTTGTAGGTTGAACAGAAGTTACAGTAGCTGCAGTAGTCTGAGGTGGAGTCTGAGGTTTACTAGGCCCGGGCTGCTGAACAAAACCAGGTGCAAGGACTTGAACAGTAGGCTGGATAGGTTGCTAGGTTGGACCAGAAACTAAAGGATGTCCAGGTTGATTAGGTAACTGCACATTAGGTTTCATATTCTATTGAATTTGAGATGGATTCGACACCATTTTCATTCCAGGGTATTGACCTGTAGAAGGTTATACATATGAAGGACCATAACCTGGTTGAACGTAAGGTTGATAATTAACCGGTAAATTTCCAACTCCTTGTAATGATGGTTGACTGGAAGGTTGATAACCTTGAGTTGGGTACTGACCTTGAGGTTGATAACCTTGAGGCATGTACTGAATCTGGGGTTGATAAGGACCCTGAGGAATATACTGAGTCTGGGGTTGACCTTGGGTTATGTACTATCCTTGAGGTTGATAACCTTGAGGTATGTATTGTCCTTGAGGTTGATAACCTTGAGGTATGTACTGTCCTTGAGGTTGTTCTCCAGGTAAATAATATTGTCCTATAGTTTGTCCTGGTAAAAAATTACCTTGAGGTTGCCCGCTAAGTGGTAATTGACTACCTTGAGGTTGCCCCCCAGGTGGTAATTGACTACCTTGAGGTTGATGATTTTGAATATTACCAAACATCATAAAAATTTTCTCCACATTCAACGTTTCAGTTTTAGTTCCATCTATACCAGATGATAACACTTGTTCAGTTGGTCGAAGAGTTGCTCCTGATAAAGTACCAGAGAGTGACTAGTACCCTGAAGGAATAGAAGGACCACCGTATAAAAATGTTTTTGGAGATTCGGAAAACATAGATGACTCACCCGACATAATTGATGAAGGATAATAACCTCTTGGTGTAGGATGAAAAGGAATTTGGGGTGGTGAAAAACTAAGACCCTGGTTTTCTAAAAAATCTATCAATGATAAATACCAAGCGTCAGTTCTAAAAGGACTGTAGAATATTGATTCACGCTCCCTAAGATTCAAATTTTCTTGGGTTTCAGGAAGAGTTATGTCTTCGTCTGGAGTAAGAATTTCTTCAATAGATATGAGGTCGGAATGAAGATTTTCAGTAATGCGATGTCTTACCCTAGGTGAACCAGGATCACTAGAAGTCCGAGTAACAAATCCTGAAGATGGTTCCAAAACAACAGGTTCAGTGTTAGGCTCAGAAATTTCAGGTTCCTCAGCTAATTCACTGGAAGCAGAAATACTACTAGTAACTTCAGAAACTGAAATTGGCTCTTGAATATGCTCTGTTGTTTGTGATTGATAATTAGGATGAATAAATATAGATGATTCTCCTATTTCTATTGATCTAGTTATACTGTCACTAGGCGATACTAGAGCTCGCAGCCCTTCAAGTTGGCTTGGTGTATACTCAGGGGGCTTCCCCTAGAGTCTACGTGATTGTCTTGGTAATTCAGCCACGATTAAAAATTATTAATCACAGGCAATCAAAGAAAATTTCAATGCAAACTTCGAGAGTCGCTAAGGAAACAAACAAATGAATCACATGCCTAAAAATCTAGGAGATCAAACCACACACAAACAGTAACTTTCCACACTAAAAACACTAGTTAGTGATGAAATCCAACATCGTAGTATTTCAATGTTGAAAGGGCGGTTGGAATAGTTACTCCGACAACCTGCTTAATGAAACAGATTGGTGCAAGTTTCTCCACTTAAAACATCTCGAGTGAAGATAACCCTCCGGAGAGTCCAAGTGAGTCTAGTCGACGTCTGCTCCAAGTATAGTGGGATATTTCCTCCACCGTCACCTTAGGAAAAAACCGTAAATATTATGGTCACTATGGTTACCAACAGGAACTAATATACCTAGGGGAACAATCTACGATCCAACATACGCGCAAGGGCAGAGTAACAAAGCTCAATCCCCTTGAAGGCTCCTTGACATAATCCAAGGTATACCGACAAGCGACCCGAGGCTCCTCGAAAATGGTCTATCCGAGGTTTACCGTTGTGAATACGCGCATATCTTCTATCGTTCCCAATAAGATAGAATTGATTATCCCACTGGTTCAGATATGACCTCATGCTTGAATCCTTTAAGAGGAGCTTCCCAGAGCATACAAGCGACTATTGGATTTTTTCCTACCGCAAGATCGACCACTTGTTTGTTTTAATTGTATTGGAGAGTTAATTACTCCTACTCCAAGACACTAGCCTAAGCTATATTGGTGAAAAGAGCCCTTGAAATATAAAAAATTACTAGATTGATTTTAATTTAAATGTTGATTTTAATGGGTTGTTTCTTAGGAAAATAGGTGCGAAAGTGAAACTGATGATATGTAGTGACCCGACTCAAAACACACTAAAAATGCATCTATTATGAGAAACAATCCGTTTTCTTTCAATGAATTCTATCTAAAGGAAGAGTTGAGAAATGCAATCTTTTAAAAACAAATCTTTCCTTCAAAAAAGAATAAATGAAAAGAAATCTAATTTCAATGAGAACTCAAAATGATCTATTTCTCAATAAGAAATCCCTTTTATTTAAGATTGAAACTATAAACCAAGTTTTACTTCAAAAGACAGTACAATTTCTAGAAGTAACACTCAAAGCTAAAAACACTAATCTTGAGATCTAAAAACTATAAAGACTAAATCTGAATTAAAACTTCAAATATTTTGAGGATGTCTTGCTTAGCTTGTAATCTAACTAAGAAATTCTTTGCTTGGATCAGAAAGAACTCAAAAAACATCCAATTTTGGTTTTTTCGGTGAAATTCCAAACTTATTAACAATTTTTTTTTAAAGATTTGCAACTGAGAAAATGGGATCTAAATCTCATAAAACAATTTCTGCTATGATGTTAGACTCAGCAAGAAAGAAAGGAAATACCAGTGATCTAAAGGTATACCAAGGTTTATAATCTTTGAGCGAGATAAAGACAAAGAAAAAATTAGTATAACATCCAGATCTTTCAGAAAATCATTGAAAACTAAAAATGCTGAAATAAACTCTTAGTCAAAGCTTCCTGATAGAAGATAAAAGTCTAGGTATTCACTGATAATCTAACAAACTAATCAAGAAAAGAGGATTTTAAGATTTTTCAAAAATTTTCACAGGGTCCGTAGGATTCATTGCAAACCAGTGTGGTCTCACACTGTGGGTACAAGAAAAGTGTGGAGCTGCCCACACTGTCTATAAAAGAAAAGAGTGGACACAAGAAAACTAAAGAAAAGATAAAAAAAAATCTTAATCATTTCTCAGGGATTCTATAGGGATAAACTACCCAAGCCAGTATAAATCAATCAAAATCAGAAAAAATAAATTCACAAGTCAAAAATAAAAGAAATCAAAGTTCAAGATCCATTCCCCAGAAGAGTCGCCATTTTGTTGGACAGATAAGTCGTTCTTGCGGACAAGGCAGACCTCCCAAGTGTCCTATGGACAGCTAGCAAAAAATGGACAAATAAAAACCATTTTATTTAGATATTGTTTGACATGGAATTAATTATAACAGGGTTTTAGAAACCTACTTGTAGTCCAGCGCTGATATTCTTTCCAGTGGCTTGAAGAAAGTCGTCGTCAAGGATCTACAATCACAAACACAAGAAAATATCAAAAGAACTTGTATAATAAATCAATTTATGAATCAGACATCTATGAAGATGATCAAGGAATTCAAGAAATGAGATAATCAATTAAATAGCCCATTGAGAAAACAATATTCATTTGTATTAACTTATATAAAGAAGAGCCTTACAACCATGTCTGCCTTGATGTCATACAAGCCTTCTTGGGGTCCGAAACATGCATTTCCTTTACTCTGACCAACCTTTCACTCTTCCAACTGAGATACATATAGGTATGTAATCTTTCCCACATAAAATCTCAGCTAAAAGGGTCTAAGTTCCAACAGCACTTCATCTCCAATAATACTAAAGTTTCAACTCCCTTTGAGGCTGCCCTATGCCTCTATTTATAGTGAAAGAGAGGAGGTTACAGCTCCAAACAAGAAGGGATAGAATCCTCCTTCAGAGAGATCAACTCCTTACATCAAGGGGTTAGCTCCTTAATGGATGGGATGCATGAACCTGAAAAGAGCGGACTTTCCACCGCAGGAATGTTTCTAGAAGCTTCCAAAAATGACTCAAACTGAGGTTCTAGATTTTAGTTGCGCCCTTTTTTATGTTTTACAATGGTCTGCACCTTTAATAAATAAAGAATTCATTTATCTCCACATGATTTAGAGAAATAAAGTGCGGAATCACAGGCAATGTTAAGGGAAAGTGCGGTACAAGTGTTTTTAAGACTTTTATGAACTTTTCTGTTAATTTCAAGGCTTGAATTTAGGAACTTTAATGTTGTGGACTTCTAAGGGAGTACTAAAATGTCATGGTGACAAATTTCAGCGCAACAACCACATGAATCTCCTTTGACGTGATCCAATGTACAAATTCCGATAATTTAGATATGGCAGGTCCTAGGTCTTTGGGTGCAATGAAAGATGGTAGGTAGGTGGCTCATCATCATTAGAATCCTAATAATTTCAAAAAATATATTTGAACATGATTAGTTCAAAATCTATGATATCAATTAGTAAGCACGTCAACAATGCATGATTAATTGATTTGATGTTGAAATAATTACATTAATATACCAAACAATTATTCAAGTTTTAACATTGTTCTTAATAAAATAATATATATTTTTAATAATGAACTTGAAAAGGAAGATTTTATGAGAGTTGTTTTATAACTATTGTATTTTTGAACATTTTAGTTGGAATTTCACAAAATAATTTTTAGTCAAAACTTGATATTTTGTTCTTTAAAATGATTTTTTAACTACTTATATCGACTCAACACCCTAAAAAACCCTTGGGCACTCGAATTGTGGATAATTCACAGCTCAAACTTGTGATTCAACAAATCTCTACCAAATTTTAGACATATTGGACAAAAAAAACAAACTTGAAATCGTATAACAAGTAGAATATGAATTTACCATATATGAGTTCACTAACAACTTGACTTTTTGAAAAAAAATTGTCTCCCAAGGAATTACACTTTACTCCTTACTTTTAGAAGAATGTAACCTCTCATTAGACAACTCTAGTGCATTTAATTGGGGTAGATTCTGGCTTTTAATCCTAGTGGAGACTATGGGTCATTGGAATTTGACAGGTAGTTCGATAGTTTGTTGGAGAGAATCTTTACACATTATTAATTCTCATGAAAAGGCTCCTTCCCCATGGTCATTAGCATTTCCTAATATTAACAATGCTAGTGGGGGTTACTGCGTTCTCATAATTATAATGGTTATTTGCAGATGATGCCATGATTTCCTACACATGATAATTGTTGTTATTAAAAAAGGAGTGGTTGAGATGCTATACAATACTATATATATAGCAATAAATTTTGACAAAAAAGTACAATGGTTCAACTAAAATCGACCATACCATCAAAAATTACACAAATAAGGTAAATTTGTTTTTATTTATTTTTGTCTAATCCGCATGTGTTCGTTGGCCTTATGACGAGCCATCTCAATGTTGTCACAATTGTGACATTTTTCCTCTTTTGTTGAAAGACAAACAACAAGCCAATTCGACAAGGAAACTCATGTTAATTAAGTTATTCAAATCATCGATTAGTTTTCTGACTAGTCAACCTTCACTTTCTCAATGAATGTGAAAATTCCAACGATACATAAATTTGAAAATATGTTACATTTAGGACATGTTGCAACATTTTTGCTATAACTACAACAATTCTAAAAGACAATGAGATCTTCTTGTCAAGCCATATATATATATATATATATATATATATATATATATATATATATATATATATATCAGTTTCATTACAAAAATATAATAGATCTAGTACACCACTCGATTTTATAACATAATTATCGAATAATTTGTTTATGGGGAAAAATGTCAAAAAACATTAGCAGGTAAAAAATCAAGGGGATGATGAGAGATGTTCTTTCCCTTGCACTAAATGTGGGATCTTATGTCTCGTAAAAGTTTTAAAAGAAGCAACTAAAAGAAATTATAGGAGACATGGGCACATTGAAGGGGGGACAAAGGAATTTTGTCAGGATGGTAAGCTATATATTCATTGTATATTGTCTTTCTGTTAATCATATTTGTGAAATTTTATATTGTTATAATATTTGTTATGCAAACTATTTTTGCATGATTGTTTGTAATGATAAAGTCAATCTTGCCCCTTATTTTTCTGAATGTGCCAAGTAGTAGTATAAATGATGTTGTGCAAGCTTAGTAGCATGGAGAAAATTGATGCAGGAGCATTAGCTCTCAAGTTTAAATCCTAATTGTTTGGTCAGACCCTAAGGTATTGACATTAGCCCATGGAGGGGTCAGTTGTAAAGACAATATAAAAATATTGTAAAACCTCTTTCAGAGTGTTTTATTTCCTAGCAGGCATAGGTAAGTGTCAATGTCAATAATGGGTGATGTAACAAATCCCTAAAGTCATGGGATAACTCTTGGAGGTGTTAGGGAATTTAATTAAAGCTACAGGAAAGTAGGACTCGGTTATGTGAGTTATAGGTAGGGATAAGTTTGATGTTCTAAAAATAGAACCTGTTACTGAAATATAAGATTTGGTTACCTGTTTTTAATGATTTTTTAAGGATAATACGATGAACATTTCTTTTTAAAAGTAGTTTCTTAAACATAGGGAACTGGCACATATTTGTAGGAGGTTGTTGAAAGAGCTCGACAAGCTCAGTTTTGTAATTTATTCAATTTTAAGAACACATGTAGGAGAAGAGTGAAGGAGGCCAATGTAAATGAAGGAAATCAAGCCAAAGAGGAGAGGCCAATGTAAATGAATAAAACTAGACCAGAGAGAGGGGAATATTACTGAATGTAATCAAGGTCAAGAAGGTATAGAATACCTTATATAAATCTATGTAATTTATGTGTGTATTTTATTAATACATAAAATAAACATTCTTCTTCGAATGGTATAGGGATAGACTGTGTGAAATTCTGTTTATTATGAAATATTATATATCTATGCATATTTCATGAATTGTTTGAGTATGAACACGATGGAATTAAAATGGGTAAATATATGTTTAGGAAAGTGCTGACAAGATCATTCTGCACAAGAACAGATTGTGCACATAGGATGCATGTAAAGACAAAGTTTAAGAATCCAACGAATTGAGAATTTGTCGTGAGATGACTACTCTACTTTGAGTAACATTGGTGAAATTTTTGTTTGGAGGTTTGCTTAGAAGATGCTTGTATGTTAATATGATGTGTGTATTCACTTCTGGGAATTTAGAGTAACAATTATATGTGTAGTTTGCTTGAAACGAAATCATTGAAAGGGATAACTGAGAAAGGAATTGGATCCACTATGAGTAAAGATCTAGATTGAATCAATGTGAGAAATCGAGTTTCACATATTATTGATTTGGTTAAATTTTCTCTATAATGACCAATATTTCAAATCTAATGCAAATGACAATTCTAGGTAAGAATTGTGAATGAAGAATAAGAAATCTACAGGTAACAATAGATTAGAGACAACGTGGAATGCATGATTGAGGCAACGATGATCAATTCAGAATTAAATCTCAGAGAATGCGTGGAGAAGGTCACTGTGTTAATTTGTGAATTCATAATTTGGTTCTATGTGGTACATCTAGAAGACAGAGTGCAGGAATACACAATTCCTGTGAAGAGGATCAAAACCTCATAGGAAGAACTGAGTGGTGTGAATAAAGGAAGAAGATCTGGAAATATATTATTGATTCTGAAATATAATTCATGTTCCTAAATTCTATTCCTGTTCTACAAATGAGATCAAATTTGATGTGAGTGAGCTTTCTGGTTGAGATTACTGGTTGTGCAATAGAGGTAAATCTATTTAAAATTTTATGCACTGAGTTTAAATGATAATAGAACTTAATAAATGTGGCATTGAATTTTTTTTTGAGAGTGGCACGAACATGTCAAGTAGATGGAGTAGTAGATGAAGGGAATTCGTAAGGAAAAGCTGTCATCAAACTTGTCGTTAAATTTTTGATCAAAGGAAGACGAATTTGGAAATTTCGCCATCTGGGTTTTGTGTAGAGAAGGCTCTATTTGGAAATTCACGAGGAATTTTCCAAAAATATCCTTGTTTGAGGAGTTATGAAGTGATCTCTAAACTATGTTTGTGTAGACTGCGTGAATCGAAAATAACGATTGTTGTTCCTTTGCACCAACGCCTGTGTTTGGAGAGATAGGAGCCATCACAAATATTGAATATCAAGTTAATGATCCTATAAAAGAGGATGAAAATAATGAAACTGTTCAAGACGATGGGGCAAATGACTTGATCCAAGACTTGTTCACTTATCGACTAATCAATGATCACAATGAGGACAATGATGTTATTTTTTATTTACTTCTCCTAGAAAGTCAATGACACCACTTTATGAAAGCTGAAGAGAAAATATTCTCTTTGTAATATTATTTTGGTGAAATTAAAGGTTTTGAATGGTTTTTCAAACACTCGTATAACACAAATCCGAAGGTATGTAATATGTTTCATCACATATTATACATGTGGGTTCTCTTTATTTATTTTTAGTGTTAATTAATTTGAAAAATAAGAATTCAATATTTATGATTAATATTATTTACATTAACTAGATATTTTTTTATCTTGTAGATTGTTAGGTGAATTTATCTTATCATCATCAAATATTTTACTTCGCATATACCGATATTTATATTCCATTATGAAAGAATTTGGAATGAAGTATGAAACTATAGAAACATGTCCTAATGACCATATTAATAAAATATATTTGGATTTGTTTATATTTACTTGTATTTGTTTCCTATGTATTGTTTGTAATTATTTTTGATAGATATTGGAATAATAAATCCCATACACCTCTCATCATATAATATCTCTTGTTTCACTATAGGAAAGTGGTAAGTTTTTGAAAATATTAGGAAAATCCAAGGAGTCAAAACTATAAACTAGTGATCTTGAAAGTCAAGTTTTGAAATTTTATGTATATAAATATGAAAAAGATATCCATTTCAAGTGAAGTTTAACATCATATGATGTTGAATTCAAAAATAGAGCTCTTGATCTTGCTACAAATTTTTTTGATCTACTCATGAAAGGATCTTAACAATGCTTAAAGTTGGATTGAGTTTAGCAAAAATTACTTGTACTCATTTTTCAAAAGAAGTAGTCAAGATCCACACCAAGTCCACAATGCTATTATAAGTAAATGATCCCTTAAAACCCATAATTTTCATTATTTTAATCATGTTGTTTGCCAAGATTCACATCCTACTACTATTACTAGATCATGATTCAACCCAATTTCCTTTCACAATCTTAGCATAGTTTTTTTCTACATCCATCCCTTCTTCCATCTTGTATTTCCCTTTTAAGGATAAAAATATATGATAAAAGAGGCAAAAATAAGGACTTTTTTGTGAAAATATTGGATATTAGTGCAATCTAAAGTTTAATATTCATTTGAAATCCAACCAATGAAAATTATAAATAAAATATTTATAAAGTGGTTACTATTTTTATCCATAGTTGTTAGTAATCTCCTATGAATATTAAATGATAATTTAACAAGAAGGAATATAAGGATGAATTGTGTGATGCTTGCAAATAACCTCAAGGTTGTTGGATAAAGACTTATGGAAACTAGTACAATTGATTACTCTATTTCTTTAAGCTATTAGGAACTCCAACTTTTGTCTCATAAAGAAACACAAGCAAAATTTTATCAAATTTAAAAGAAACAAAGTTGTTCTCGTTCTTAATGTGATCCTAAGAATTTTTAAGTAAGGATAAACCATTCAAATATGAAAAGAATGACCGGTCAAAACTAATAAGAAACTCCTAAATTGACAAGAAGTCGCATAGAGTCTACAACAACATGGAATTGAACATTTGGTAAAGGTTTAATACATTGGTTCAAAATTTTGGTAATGTTCAAGTTAGAAATCAAATAATAAGTATATTTGTATTCTTATTGTTTTTTTTAATTAGAGTTCTCTTAATTTTTTTGGTTGTTTTACAAAAGCAAAAAGTTTGATTTATCATTATAATAAAAATATTGTCCAAAAAAATTTAAACATTGTTTTCTTAATATATTTAAAATTATATATGAAAAAACTAACTTAATACACCTACCTTATCCTATCTATCCTTAACTATGGGGTGAAAATCTGAAGTTGGGAAACACTTTTTGCCCTTTTTTGACGTTGATAATTGTAATTTTCTATGTTTTTTCAACTTCAACTCCACTAAACTCATATTTTTAATGCAAATTATGCTTTGACATAAAAACAAGAATTGTAGAGAATTTTCTTACCTCCATACTCATATTTAAAAAAAAAAAAATTATTGACATATATAGGGTAAATTTGTTGTTTACTAACTGCATATACTTGAAAATTTCAGGGAAACATAAATAGTCACTTTTTGAACCCTAACTTTTTTTAGGGAAGGTTACTAATTTTTTGGAAATAAACCATATCATAATAATATACATATATTGCACTAGTTCACTGAATATTTTTTGGTAATTTTCAGATTAAATCACTATTTTTTATTATTTTTTGAAATGGACGAAGAAAAAAAATGGTGATGTTTCAGTACATTTTATAAGCCCTAGATTTTCTTTTCAATGTGATCGTCAATAAGAAAAATGAGATTACCCTTTTGAAGTAGACAGGGAAAGGAAATGAAATATGAATTTTCTAAATTTTTTGGTGTCGTCATTTTAAAGTTATTGAATTTTCATTCAGTGCAATTTTCTGAACAATGAAATTCCACAGTGACATAGTTTAGTAAAAAATTAATAGCAAATTGAAATTTTTAATGAAACTCCACAAATATTACATCATCAAAAACTAGATTTAGAGATAAATCTAATGGTACTTGGTCTAAAATATAACATTTTGTTTTTGTAGGTGTTCCAACCCTCCAAAGTTGCAGGTTCCTGAAAACTGCAGAATTTTCTGGGTTTTTCGTTGACCAGAAACTCTCGGCTGAGAGTTTTATAAACTCTCGAACGAGAATATTTTATTCTCTCATACTAATTTATATAATGAGCTTCTCCACTTTAAGTTCACTTTTTAATCACTCAAATCAAACAAAGAAATAGGAACTTATCAACAAAACAATGTATAGTCTAGTTGGCCACCACTTCCCTATGCTATCAACCTCACATAAGTAATAATTTCCATAAAAACACTATCCTTTCACTCCAAATATACCACATTATCCTATCTATCCTTAAATATTCCATCAACCTCACATAACTAGTCATTTCCATAACAAGACTATCCTTTCACTCCTAATGTACTTCATTACTTAATAGAATTGAAAATGACTCCTAATTGGTTGCATGACTGCTTCATGCCAAAGTATATGTATATAAAAGGAAAAGGGCTACGTATGTTTTATGTTTAAGATTCAAGTCTATTTTAATACTTGTTTAAAACAATCACTCTTGTGCCACAAGATATATTCCTATGCATCCTTTGAATCCACATTTATCATAACTAATCATTTCCATAACAACACTATCCTTTCACTCCTAATATACCACCTTATCCTATCTATCCTTAACTATGCTATCAACCTCGCATAACTAATCATTTCGATAACAAGACTATCATTTCACTCCTAATGTACTTCATTACATAATAGAATTGGAAATGACTCATAATTGGTCACATGACTTCTTCATGCAAAAGTATATGTATATAAAAGGAAAAGGGCTACTGTCGGAACACTATGTTTTATGTTGAAGATTAAACTCTATTTTAGTACTTGTCTAAAACAATCACTCTTGTGCCACAAGATGTATTCCTATGCAACCTTTGAATCCACATTTATTTTGCGATATTCATTCGTGTAAGACCTCCATTATCACAAAACGAATATTTGATACAATGTATACTCATTACTATATACATGGAAAAGAAAACAAGACTAGATGGAATAGGGGAAGAAACAAAGGGCATAGATAACAGGGGATTACAACACATCATAGATAAAGTCCACATAATGCATCATTAAACATTGAGTTCGATAGCTCAAAATTAATAGTTCAAGTTTAAATGTAGTTAAGTGTTTGATATTGAAACATTATGTTAAGACAAACTTGAATGTTCAATATTGAAACATTATTTTAAGACAAACTTGAAATGTGTTAGCTCATGTTTAAGCATTTTGAAACAATGCTAGTGAAGATGAAGAGCTAATTTCTAGTCACTTAGGGTTAAAACAATTTTGTCCACAATAAACTATATATTTTTTCATATGGTTTATATAACTTGAAAAATAATTTAAAGCCTCAATTTTATGTGTCTCTCTGTTATATAATTAACGATCCATAGTATGAATCTCCATAAACATGCATAGTATCAATGATTAAGCGAGAGGCCAAAAGAACAATAGCATGCAACGATCTTGGCCTTGATGTTTGAGGCCAAAATATAGTTTGAGGGCAAAATACTCTGACTTTTTTTTAGAAAAGAAAAATATCATCCGTTGAGATTGAAACAATAGCAGTTACACGAGACTTTTTAGATACCTTTTGGATTTTTTAGCAATGCATCTAAAAAATGAGCAATCAAAAGGATCAAATAAGACAATGTTCTATATGTTGGCCTTCACACAAGTGAAAAAAAATAATTACTCAGAATCGAGAAAAAAAATCATGAGATTTTGGCTCTTTTAAATTATACCATCCAGACCCATAATTATCTTAGTGTGGACAGATAAAGCTAAAAGAATACGAAAGATCTTGACGATAGTTGAAAGCCCCAATGAGAAATCTGAAGTTAGGCTTAAGAATTGAAGTCGAGCAGAAGCCTCTTTGCATCACAAGGAATTTGTATAGATCCCATTCTCACCTGATGAAGACTACTTCTTTGCTAAAAAAAATCCTTCCTTCCTCCACTTGAAGACCCTTTTTGGAAATAAAAAATTCCTATTGGTTCCATTCTCCGAGAATGTGATTGAAGGTTAGATTTTGAAAGAGGCATTTTAGTTGTTGAATACAGTTTATCCAGTTTCCGGAGAGCCATTCCACAACAAATTTTGAGTCCCCATAGATATGCATAGGAGATATTCAAGGACACTGCAAAAAAAAAAAGATCCCATGCAACTGTTAATTCCGATTTTTTGTATGAACCTCTACCAATGTTTTGCCATATATAACTAGACATATTTCTTGGAAGGAATATTATGGCTTCACCTCTACAAACCCCTACTTCAAAAGCATCATCGAGAAAACCATTTGTTGGATAATATGAACTAGGGGGAAAGATAAAATATTTGATTTTGGTAGGTCTCCTACAATGATCTAGTACTATGGTTGGGTGTCCTGAAGGACCAGGACCAATCCAGGACTAATTTGAGAATAAATTTTGCAGAGAGTCTCTGGATTTATCCACATCAACCATAATTTATTGGAGGCATATAACAAAGGGAAAATATATGGACATTAATCTACAGAGGGCTTTGATTTTAGGAGGACGCCCAATTCCCCTTAGATTTAAGTACACTATATGTATTAGATTCCCCTTAGAGGGCTCTGTTTTGATATGTATTAAAGTTACTTTCCAAAGATATCATAACTCTATAGTAAGGAAATGTTGAAGTACCTCAAAATCAGTTGTAAAAAGACTCTGACATTTCCATCATTCATAAAATCATTGGGTTATCATTTGCATCAATTTTATTTAGAATGTATTCGATATCATAAATGAGTATAAATGTTGCAAGATAAATGAAGCAACAAGTCTAAAACAAAACCCTTATGCAAGCCACAAACCTCTGCCCACAAGGCTAGAAATATAACATATGCATTCAAGTTCACTGAGGTGAGAAATATAAAATTTTTCATGCCATATATAACTTAAATATCATTGTAAATCCAAAATAATAACCTCAAAAACATGGATGTCAAGACTAAAGAATGAGATTAGGTGCTCAAAGATCCACCACAGTCTAAGGTAAGCTTTTTGATGACACTGTCTGAAATTAAGAAGTCTGAATTTATGTTGTCATTTTCCTAAGCTATAGCAAGGGAGACATAAATACATGTCGATAGCAGAAAGGGCCAATACTCTGCAACATGCAATAATTGTTAATAAATACTTGACTATGTAAATCTCTTTGACTATGTAAACCTCTCGCATCTATTCAATTTGTTCTTTGCAACCTCCAACATCATTGGTAGTAGCATCTGGATTTTCTTCAATAGTCATCATTGTCACACTGGGATCAATCTTAGGAGGCGAAGGGATCTGAATCTGATACTTATTGTGATCAACCCTACATAAAGAAATAAGACCATCAATCATTACATTCCAGACAAAACCCACAAGGTGTGATCTGAAGCAATCTCTAATTTTTTTTATGACATTAATGCAAGCAACATAAAAAATTAGAGTAGAAAACATAGTAATGCTAAACACTAAGAGACTTTATCACCCAATCCAACCACAAACTGCATTCCAAAGAGATAACTTTGTAAACAGGCATACCTTGGAAATTTCTTTAACATTTATGACATACTTGGAATCATTAGTTTTTGGATTAATGATCTTCATGCACCTCGCTACCTAGATGAAGAAACAAAACATATTCAAATAAATTAGGTGTGAAAGAGACTGATATGCTTGACCATTTTTACAAAAAAAAGCATTCTGATTAATCAAAAATAACGAAAATGGATTTGCTTAACATAAGAAAATTGACAAAGCTTTGGCATTTTACTATGTACCATTCCAGCAAGCCTTCAAAGGCTTACTCAGATTGTTGGGATTAAGAAGCAAAATAAAGCCCAATCCATAGATATTACCACGGTGATTGCGATGGCTAACCCACTGGCAAACCAACAACTCGTTAATTAGAAATTTGCAGCTCACCACTAGTTAATTTTGTTTTTGTTCCATTTTCAAGAATCAATACCAAAAGAAATAGGATTGTAAAACCTACAAACCTGTGACCAGCATACAGCTAAATGGTACAAACCTTATGAGCATCTGCATCACTGTCTGTGTAGTGGTGAGCAGTATCATAGGAAGAAACAAAACCTTGAGACCGCAGGAATTCGTAAACATGCCCCCGTTTGCTTCCATTCCAATCCCTGCATGGTACTACTAGTTTAGAAACTGTAACCAACATGGTTACTGTTAAAAGGAATAAAGCACAGACCTTACCCACAGAGAATAATAGGGACAGAAGGAAGCTTATAGTATTTCTTGTAGGTTTCAAAAAACTCTAGGATTTCGTATACCTGTTACAGGTAAATTAATCATATTAATACAAAAGTAAATTACAAAAGTAAATTAATCATAATAACATCAGATGGATAGGATCCTAATCTAACATAGTTTTTTCACGTTGAACCAAAATCCATTAAATAGAAGTTGTTTCAGGCAATCACCACTGCATAAGGAATCCCAACAAACCCTCTACTATACCGTTCCCATATATCATTGATCGTTTTTTTTCTTGGTGATCTCATGCTTCTTGTTTTGGGTTGATCTTGGTGATGCATGGAACATTCATTTTGATGTAGATAGTTTGTCTTGATGCATATTTTCTTTCCAATCATGGTTTTATGGATAATAGTAAAAATTTTCCAAGATACATGAATTAGTATGTCTCATGTTATGAGGATGATGTCCTCTCAAAGTTCGTCTATGTTTTGAAACTTTTCCATAGTCCCAAAGGGAAGATGACTTAGAAATTGCACATAGGTTGAGATTATTGGCAGCAGCAATGGGGCCCCAAAAGACATAGTCTAGAAGCTCTGAGCTCATCATTGTGGCTAGAAAATATAGAAAAGGCTAAAATATGACCAAACTACTCATCCTTGGGATAGCACTGAAATAGCATCCAGATCTTATCCTTGGGATAGAACTGATATAGCACTGAGATCTTATCCTTGGGATAGCACTAATATTGCAGAAACACCGTGACTTGGATAGAACTAAGATCTATGAGCATCATGGCACCAAGACTGTAGAATCATGATCATGACATAGATAGTAACCAAACTGTGAAATCAATGAACTGTGGTGGCACAGAATTACACCGAGATCCTTACTGTGATATAGTACCAAGACAGTGAGGGAATGCCACTGTGGCATCACCAAAACTTTTCCTAAGTTCTCTGCTCCAGTATGAATTGTAATATCTACAATTACACCGAGAAACAATAAAAAACTACGACCCAAAATCCATAGCATGAAACCTCTAGTATTGTCTTTTTGTAACCAAACAATATCCAAATCCTTCAATATCTGGCAAACCATCTGACATTGGCTTTACAATAGAGGCTTGAGAGACCTTGCACATTCCAAGAGAATACTTTCATTCAAGAGGGAAAAACCATACCTTGGTTCCTTTCCAATATCCATACTACCATATTCCGCATCAAATGCCCCAAATGAATTGAATACCATTGCCAGAATCAATGGATAAAATTTGTGCAGCATCTTAGGTTTCTTTGGAAGTGCTTCACCTTCCTTGTTTTTTCTGTGCGTTGATTCAGTAGGTTGGGTAGATATGGAGCATCCCCTTCAATGTCACTGTGGCTTTGAGATCTCTAAGGGCTAGAAGCTGCACATTCGGGTGCAAAAAAGTAGACTGGGAGAGGCTTTTATTGCCTAACATGGCTAGCATTTGAAGCTAGAGGGACCAGTTAAAGAATTTGAGGTTCAGGGATTATAGTCTGAAACTTAACCATAACGGTGCAATCTTTAATATGTTGCTTCAGGCTTTGACAATCGAAACAGGTTTTGGTCAAATTGACAACTAGGTTATTCCTACAGATCCAGGTCTTGCAGCCTTGCGGTGCATTTATAACTAGTGTTTTAGCAATTCATTACTATGAGAATTAAATTGTTGTAAATAGTCTCCCCCATCTCTGGACATTGTTGGAAGTTTGTGAAGACACCCTGAAGTATGGCTTGAGACTTTTAATGTAGCTTGTTGGAGACTATTGATTGTTCCTAATTTAAGATAATTTACTTGTGATTAATTTTTCCTCTTAAATTTTGTGTTGTTCATGGCTGGAAATTGTCAAATTAAAGCAATGTTTCATAATTTGAATATGATGTAATTTCCTTGAATTAAGTTGTGAACAGTCTCTCATATATTCTTGATAATTTTCCTTCATTAGAATTTTGTGAAATCAAAATTTTGTATTTATGGACTACAAGTGATTGACGACTATAGCTTGATAATTCTGACGTTGGTTTTCATTATCCACTTGAGAAAAAACTCATTAAACCATTGCCTCTTGGACCCCATATGCCCAGAATAGCTTCAGGTACTCGTCTTGGTTTCCAACCACTTAAAAACTTATATAATCGACCTCTTCATTTATGTTTACAAATCTAGCAATTACAGCTAGAATACCATATTCCATATCTTCCTTAAGTCTAAGAAAATAACCCAAATACATAGATTTTCACAAGACTTGTTTCTGATTCTTAGATCTAGAATTTAAGATAAAATTTTCACACATAAAAACCAGATCCAATCTAAGTCAAGTATCCATTTAATCTGCTAAAATGATATTGCCTTAGGGACTCACCCCTTAAGTTGGATAACAACCAACCTAAAGAGTAGGAGATGGTTGTATCTAGAATGCAGCCCATTAGGTGTTCTAGCATTTATGATTTTGTTTGATGAATTCTTACATGTATGTATTATGGACACCGATTGATGAATATTGAGATCTGTTAACGCTTGAAATCGTTCAATTTCAAATATCAACTCTAGAAGAGTCAACAATTGAAATTAGAAGAGTTAAAAGGTAAGTGGAAAATGTAAGTTAGTGTTTGCTAAGCATGAGGAGGATCCCTGTGCACCCTATAATTTGTACTCAATCCTTTTCTTGTCTAAAATTGGACAATATATTCCACAAATCAAAGGAATAATTGTTCTTTTAAACATTGGTATCAAATAAGCCTAGACTAGATCATATACTTAACTACATCTCTCTCTTCAGAGGCATGCATGCATGAGAGCTGCTTTGCCATCCAAAGTCAAAAGGTTGCTCATTCCAAGACATTATTTGATGCATACATTTAGGATCTATGGGAGTATGGCCACCTAGGTGGAGCAATAGCTAGAGCAATCATTGGGTCAGGTTGACTTGCTATAAGCATGAAACCTCTAGCATTGGCTTTTTGCAAACAAAAAATATCCAAATCCTTCAATATCTGGCAAACCATTCGACATTGGCTTTATAGTAGAGGCTTGAGAGACCTTGAACATTCCAAAAGAATATTTTCATTCAAGAGGGAAAAGCCCTACCTTGGTTCCTTTCCAATATCCATACTACCATATTCCTCATCAAATTCCACAAATGAATTGGATACCATTTCCAGAATCAATGGATAAACTTTGTGTAGCATCTTACGTTTCTTTGGAAGTGCTTCACCTTCCTTGTTTTTTTGATTCAGCAGGTAGGGAAGATATAGAACAGCCCTTTCAATGTCGTTGTGGCTTTGAGATCTCTAAGGGCTAGAAGTTGCACATTCGGCTGCAACGATAGTAGACTGGGAGAGGCTTTTATTGCCTAACATGGAGGCATTTGGCTGAAGGATGGCTTTAGGGTTGGAGGTTGCTTGTTAGCTTTGGCACCCTTTTGACACATCTGCCCAATCATCTTGGCTAGAATTTGAAGCTAGAGGGACCAATTAAAGAATTTTAGGTTCAGGGATTATAGTTTGCAACTTAACCATAAGGGAGCAGTCTTTAATATGTTGCTTCAGGCTCTGACAATGGAAACAGGCATATCTTGCAGCCTTGCACTGCATTTATAACCAGTTTTTTAACAATTTATTATTATAAGAATTAATTTTTTGTAAATAGCCTCTCCCATCTCTGGATGTTTCTCAACATTTTTTAACATTGAACTTTAGTATAGTTTATTTTTGAACAAAATCAGATATCCAACATAGGATAGCAGGTAAGATGTATTGTTATTTTAACAAATTTTCAAATAGAACTCAACAACCTTGCATATCCGTGGTAAATAATTTCTGATTCCTTATTTCATTGTATTTATTTTCAAAATGCATGACTCCATAATTTGAACAGTAATACTATAATAAGACTTATTTCTCATTCCAGAAGAACCAACAAAGGATGAGATACCAATGTTTTAGGATATGCTTCGCACAATTTTACAATTATCCCATGGAAAATTTTGCAGCCAATCTTGCAGATATTATCCTTCTAGAGGACTTACATTTGAAGATCACCCTAAAGATACTGAAGCACTACCTAGGGGTGTGGATTGTATGACAAAACTAGCTTATTTTCATGAACCGAGAGTTCTGCACAAAATTCAACTAGATATGAACTTGATGAAATTTATTTCAGTGTTTTAGTTTCTTGAAAGTGAGATGAAATTTATGTCAGTAACTTATATTGGCTAAGTTATATTGATAAGAAAACTACAGCTCAAGCTGCAGCGAATGTTACATCACTCTATTATTAAAAAAAATCTTAAGCTAACTGCTCTATAGGCCTCACTCGGCTTCTACATCTGCTAATTGCTTTTTCAATATCATATCAGCTTGGAGCATAAGTAAGGAAAAAAAAAATATTGACAGTGAATGACGACAACATAGATCTTAATGATATAAGATAGTGTCTCTTAGGCGATAGTTCACTATAATAAGCAGGTTGGATAAGATGTGATAGTGGTAGTAATAGATGATGATGAACTGAGCAAGTGAAAAATGCACTAAAGGAACCGCAACCCAAGAACTTTGGAAATCAAGCGGTAAAAATTGATAATCATGTAACTCTCAAAAGCTGAAGGCAAAGAGATAATGACAATTCCAAAAGAGGTTGGGGTTACAGAAGGAATTGCAGGTGGAGAAATGGCTTCATATACGGGTCGCATATTTCTATCTACAACTTATTTTAGTCAAAAGACTTTCAATTAGATATAATTGTTTCTATATCTACTTCTATTAGAGAAACAACACCTGAAACAAGAGAGAAGCAATGGTTACACTTTATCGTAGCTTCAAGAGCTCTGCTGAAGGTGAATTAGAGCTTGAAAAGTTATTGCAGTAATTACCATCGAGAGTCTCACATCTGCCATAATTCTATATCATCAACATATATGATTAGTGGTGGGAAGGTATGCATCTGTAGCTTTCAGTCATGATAAATCATATTGGAAATTTTGACTTCCAACAGTTGTTTAGTCGCAATCCCTTCAACATATAAGTTGACCTCCTAGATTTACATAGGATGTTTGGTCTTTTGTCCAAAATGAAACTCGTTTTGTTCTAGAAAGACATGCCGAGAGAACCATATCCTTTCTTGTTACTAAACATTTCACTCTACTCGATACATTATGCCAATACTTATTTCATATTGGTCATTAAAGAGTCATACTAGTTCTTATGTTTATGTAGGGGTAGTGTCTTCCTGGTGTTCTAGGATTTATTCTGCCCTTAATTTTTTTTTTGGAGTAGCAAGGGTTTGGGTGGTGGTAGGATTGCATCATGTCCTCTTCTTTCCTGGAACACAGTGGGGCCTATTTTGATGCCCTCTCATTCTCTCGGTGATTGGTTTGCTACTAATTATCTCAACGTCAATATCACTATACTTCTATGGTGTAATAGAATTTGTCTCTTCTTCCTTAATATGAATTAGTAGGTATTTTGTAGCCAAGGGATTCATGACAATATATTCTTCCTCCTTCGCAATTGCAATGGGTGGGGTCACACAGCATTCGGCTCATTTAGTGAAGTTGCAACCATTGGAGTTGCAATGACTTCTTCCCAGGATTTTCTTGCTTTGTTTAGAGCTTGTACCATGAGTAACTTGATAAGGCCATGGTGAGAGATGAAATATCTTGGTATGTTTTATTTTTGTGCATGGGCTTCCATATTTTGCAGGGACTTGAGTAGGAAGCGTAGTATTAAAAACCGGAACCGGTGACCGGACCAGTGGACCTAATGAACCGGTAATCGGACTGGAACCAGTAAGTATCCTTGCCTTTTGGATGCATGATGGCTACTACAGTCTACTTAGCTCAAGCGGCAAGCCTCCAAGATATCTCCAAATCCAACTCCAAGCCTCCAAGATCGCTGCTCCGGCAAACACTCAACACTCTCCAAGCTCTCAATCAAACTCACAAACAACAAATGAGTTGGTGTGAGACAAAAGAGAGGCTGCCCCTACTTATAAGAGATTGGGGAGGGTGTTTCTGGAGGGAAAAAACCCTCCCCTTACCAACACATCAACCCTAAAACACCTTGTTGTCCTTGCGTGGGTCCGCGGAGGGGGAGAGGAAGTGACTGGACGGTTAAGGACGGAACCAACCAGTTTATTTATAAACTGGCCGGTTCCGTCCTTAACCGGTCGGTTAGCACTGGTTAACCGGAAAAGCTTGGTCGAAGGCATGTGTAAACCCGGTTGCAATGGTTGTTTGAACCGGTGGGCATGCTGACCAACCGGTTTGACCGGTTACGGGTTCAAACCAGCCGATTTTTAATACTATGGTAGGAAGTACAACATATTGACATTGTGACGGTGTTTAAGATGTTCAAGGAAAAAAATGTTCATATTCCTCTAAGACAAATGAAGCACCTATACTGTCAGTAACCTGGTGAATTGAATATGGCTCAAAGTTAAATTACAGAAAATTAAATAATAGTTTTAGCATTCACTAGATACATAAAGGAGCCTCTCAACTATCTATAAATTCACTAGATAGCCGTTTTATAATGTGGAAATGATACCAACAAAGAAAGGGTAAGAGGTTACCATGGTTTAATGTAGACTCTCTGACCCAGAGACTACACGATCTCTTTGAGGCTCAGTCTGCATCATGTCAATATTATCTGTAGCCTTAAAAGTAGAAACCAAAGTTAACAGTCAAGTTTGTGAAAATAAATATAATGAACATTATAAATATGTTTAGCAAAAAGTATCAATACCTGTGTCATGACTAGAACCTGAGAAGGAATAATCTCTTCAGGCAGCCCTTGATGTGTAGTGCTAACCTAAAAATTCCATAATGTTAAGACTCATACCATATAAATTTATGTGACATAAATTCAATTTCAATTTGACATAAAAAAATATAGATAGATAGTAATGAGTAATGACTGTGGCACCTATACATGATCATGTCCATGATCTACAGAATGAGCACCAGGGGCAAGGCAATGTTGTTCTAAGAATGTTGTAAACTGCATAAGTTAAATAAATATTTTGGCGCCATTTTTTGGAGACTAAATGTATATACACCAAAAAAACATGTTAGATCAAAACATGCTTGTACATACCTCACCCATGGTGTGCATTCGTAGTGTAATGGATAGCTCATAGATGTCTCTACATGAGGATGCATACTCCATAAGCTCATCTCACTCCATCTCCATCAACATGTCATTTAGAATACTCACAAATGAATGTCCTCCTACACTAGATGAAGGTTGGCTCGTCCCTAAGTCGACTTCCACCCCTCCTAAAGCAACTGCAATATGTTCTTGTATCTTATCCCTCATTTGTGATAAAGCACTGGAGATAAGGGCTAACTCCTCTCGAAGTGTAACTACCCTAGGTGGTCAAGGTGCTAAACGAGGTGCTGGAGGCCTAAACCCAACATATCGCATAACATTAGGTCATTGATATGTACGATCTTTTCTATCTCCATAGAATTTGGACCTAGTATCTGTATAGTTAGGGTCCATGTGCTCTCGGAATTGAGCAAACAACATCCTAACAAAATATTGCGGCACCTCATCATTATTTGGGAACTTCCTGTATGCATACAGGAACTTCTCATAAATATAAGGTGCAATATTGGGATCATTGAATATTGCAATCTTCAGACGTTTTTGTCTTCAGGCCGCAAGTCAAATAGTGACAAGGCCATTTATTTAATGACCCTACTTTTAACGTCATTGTAGGAGTGGATACCAATCACTGATGCTCTCCTCATACACATCATGTCAAAATAAACATGGGTTGATGGTCCAACCCCACGATAAGTCTCTATCAAGCTTTCCAAATTGTGCAAAAAAATTTCGAGACAATTTCGACAAGGGGCAGAGAGATTGAAACTTTGCAATTCATTGCGCAATCTCGTGGAATGCTCCCTCATCCCATCAACAGTAAGTAAGGAGATGGTATCTTCCCAAGGCATATGATCAGGAATATCATCGGGATGGGTGTAAAGGGGATCATAGCTTGGATTTCGAGCAAACTCATGTACTCTACGACCTCTATCTCTAGGAGGGTGACCACCACCACCTGTAACATGTTAAATTATTGCACATATTAAAAGTTAAATAATTTATACGGAAAATTTATATTTAAAAAACTTGTTTGGTAATTTGAAAATACCTGGTGGAAAAACTATCTCTTTCTCTTCGCTCATACTAGGATGGTTCCCTTGTGAGGAATGAATGTCTCTATCACCCACTGTACAAAACATTAAATTGTTAGAATTTGGGTACATGAGTACCACAATAAGTTTGAAATTAAACATACATCAAACAATAAATTTTCATTTAGATTTTACCTGGATAAGTATCCAATTGTGGGATGAATCCCAAAGGCTGAGACATTGTTCTCCTTTACCCCTCACCAGCAATAGGGCCAACCCCAACTCCAACATTCTCACCTATGGAGCATAATGTTTTCACATTAAACACATGCAATTTGAAAAAAAAATTCACCTGTTCAACATTTAATATAACGTAAAATTGAACATTTTAACTAGAAATTGATCTAATGTGTACCTATACCGTGTATAAGATAATCCTCAAAATGGGCTCTATGAAATTGGGGCTCCCCTTTATCGATTTCCTGTCTGGGGGCATGAGTCATATGAGTGCATCCACCTGTGCAGGACAAAAAAAATTCACATTAATCAATTTTTCACAACGAACAATAAATATAACCTACTTGAAAACATGACATAACTAAACAACCAATGTACCTGATGATCCTCCTCTTATGGAGGGGTCTCTGTAGGGCTCGCCTGCCCCTCATAAAAAAATTAGAAAAAAAATTATCAATCGATAGTTGAATGTCATCAACCAATGGATAAAAAGTACTATATAGGTACTGTGTGTGAAAGAATAGGCATGTTGAAAAGTATAACTAGATCGGTCTTCATGTTGAATATGTAATTATATTCTTATGTAAAGAAGAATTCAAAGTAATATTATCTAAAGACTAGGACCGAGCTTTCCTAGGACTGGTACAGAAGAGTGGAAAAGACAAGGCTTTATCATCATTACAACCAAGATCTAATCCTTACCCTTGAAGAAGATCATTCAAAGAGAAATCACTAACACGTCTTTTCTCGACCATCAAAGAAATAAAGATGAAGACTTTATCTTCACTTATCAAGTAAGTATCTTTCATTCTATAATCAAATTTTGTTTAAATGACTTTGTTTTTGCAGGGAGATCTGTAAGCTTGTTGGGTTACCAAGATTCCTTGCATGAGGAGAATAGTCACAGTCCTTGAAGAAAGTAAGGTTAAATGTCACTTAGACCATTTTTATACAAAATTGAGGTATCAAATAATGAAGGGATATCTTCATAAGATATTAACTTTGAGATATGGAAATGATGATAAGGTGGACAACGTAACAAGGAGAGAGATTCTATAGAAATGTAGGCATAATTTTCAAGGTTCCTCCTCTAACTCTATAGTTGTTTTGGAAAACTTTAGACATGTTTCTCCCATTCATGAAAAGCATCCCACAGTTTCACTTTCAGAGAGTATTGTTGGTTTTATTCCACATCCCTCCACCATTATTAGTTTCACTCAGCACACCATTGAAACCATTTGAATAAGTACAAGGAATATGCTTATGATTACATGGCCAAATTGTGGTGTGATGAAGATATCCCCTTCAATATTTCCTACTCAGCTTATTATAAATCTACTATAGAGTTCAACCAAGTTCAACCAAGGGGAATCTCATGAGTTTTGGTGTTGATTTCTTCTCCACTCTGGTGACCAGATATGTTGTTCTTGATGTTCTTCCTTCAGAAACTAATAAAAAGAAGAAGTATCAAAACGATGCCAAAGCCATAAATGCCATCAATGAAACACTTAGTGAGAATGAGTTGATAAAATTCATGCATTGCAAATCAGCTAAAGAAGTTTGGGACAAACTTGGGAATATATATGAAGGTGATATGAAGGTGAAGAAAGCGAAGCTCCAAACCTATAGGATGAGGTTTGAGAGCTTGATAATGAAGGAAGATGAAACTATTACAAAATATTTGAAAATATTTGAAGCAATGACCAATCTGATCAAGAGCATCAATTTAAAATTTGAATATGAAGTCATTTTTCAGAAAATCATGAGGTATTTACCAACAAGATTTTACCCCAATGCTTCTGTTATTAAAAAATAATTGATCTGAGCACTCTCACTATGGAGAAATTTCTTGGAATTCTTACAGCTTCTGAGCTACGTATTGTAGAAGAGAATTATGAATATAGTGAAGTTGCATTCAAAGCCTCCAAGAAGTTCAATGGTATCACCAAAAATCTCAAGAAAATTCCAAAGAAAATAAAGGAAGAGGAAGAATACTCTAGTACTGAATCTGATGGAGAATTTTCTTAGTTTGCTAGTAAATTAAAGAGAGGTACTCGAAAGTATAAATGCATGTTTTCTTTCAAGTGTTTCGAATGTGGTGAATTTGTACATTTTGCTACAAAATTTCCACACAAAAGAAGTAAAAAGGAAGAAAATAAGAAGGATATGAAGAGAAAGGACAAATCTCATAAATTTTGAAAAGTTAAAGCTCAAAAGAGAAAGAGATAATACTCCAAATAAGAAAGTGATATTTAGGATGAAAGCAATGAGAAATATTCATCATCATCAAAAGAAGAGCCCAAGGAATGTGTTATTATCAACTACATCAACCAAAAATCATCCCTAAATTCACCATAGACTCAAACCCTTTTTGCTTTCTAGGGTTTGCAAATGTCTAGCCTTGAAACCTAGACTTTTACTACTCTATTTTACATCCACGGATTTTGCAATATGAAATCTACCTTCATTGAGAACTCAACTTCTTATTTATAGGGAGTTGTACTTCTTTTATCAAGATACATCTTTCTTATTGTCAGTATATGCATCTTGCAAGATGTCAATATCATGCCTCTTACAGAACTGTGAAATATATATATATATATGTTACTTAAGATTTTCTTGCAATGGATCGTGACGTCTTAATAGATATCAAGCAAGACATATCACTGGCAACTGTAGCATATTACCTTTTACACTCACACAGGTTCCTTCATATCAAGAAGTTTGTCCTTAAGAGGTTCCTCGAGGATCTCTTTGTTAATTTTATTGAACTTCATGAGGTTTGCAAGCACATGACTCATTCTTCAAGCACCAAGCTTCAGATTTATAGCTGATTTCTTTTTCTAGTCCTTATATTCATCATTGTAGTGTGATTATACTTCAATTATGTGACTTATCTTTCGACACATGGCATTAGATTAGATTCTAATTTTGAGTACAATGCCTTTCCTAATGATTAAAGTGATAGATTTCATGCAATAAGGTCTCCAAGGTAACAGGAAAAAAAGCTAGCAAATCTCTCTTAGAATTCCCACTGTATCACACAAAAACTAGTTTGCACCACCTATGCACATAGTATTGAATTGTTTCTTGTTGACTTGATTCACCCCCTTATCCCTCTAACCTTCTTGATTCAACCCATTTTGACAGTGTTTAAATTTTCTAAACCCCATAGTTGTTAAAGTTTCAATCATGGATATTAAGAATCCTTTATCCTTAGTTTCTTCATGAATGGTTATTAACACTTTCTTGATGAGTCAGGATCCCTCTCATAGCCCACCTTTGATCTCTAGCTCTTCCAACTCATATAGTAATTCCCCATACTCTAGTTATACTCAATTGCAACCCATTACCAATATGACATATGTAAACCTCAACAACAACATCAACCCTAATGTGGGTGTTAATAATGGAGGCAATGACAGTGCTAATGTTGGCACTAAATTGGGTACCAAGAATGGAACCAATCCTAGAACGAACATCACCCAACCATTATTTTTGTCTATGGCTAGTTTGAACCTCCCTGATTTGAGCCAATTATTAAATGATCCTCTCCTTCATGATTTGAATTGGGTCCCTATGCCAACAAATATTTCCAGGAATTTCCCCAACCTTGAGAGAAATTTAGGAGATGACTCCACCATATTAAGTATTTCTACACAAGGTGTTCGTCAAGCTCCATAATGGATGACTTAGTCCATCTTCATCTCTTTCATCTCTTTCATGGCACCTATCTAGTTTTCGCTACTATTGTGAATTTTTTCCTCTAATACATCTAGTTACATGTATTCCATGATATGGGCATTGAAATTGTAACAACCTACCATCAAGCCATTTCCACCCACATCAATAATCACTTTTAAGAGTTTTCTAGATGGTGGAGCTTGTGGAAAGCTTCAAAACATAATTATTATTTCTTCATGGATTGGTTCATGAAGTCTCTCCTTCCTCCCATTTTATAATATGTCACATCAATATTCCCCAGAACAAAGGAAGATGTCATCTAGAAGGCCATGTAGTATGACTTGATCTATGCCCAATTGGGCAACCTTTAAATTGTCATCCCTAAGCACCACATTCTCACTTAGAAGACACTTCAACATGTAGGGAGTTACACCCAACCATGATGAAAAGGGGGATATTGTTACTAGTGTTATGATTCATGTATAACTATGTGAGGGTGCCATCATGAAAATAGGGCCAAAGGATGAAGCATTGAAATAGAGCAGAAAATAAAATTTCTTCACATATTTAAAACTTCATTCAAACCCATAGTAGATGCTAATATAGTGGGGTGCTAGGGTAACTATGTCTATATTTAATATTGCAATAGCAGTACGCCTTGGGATGAATTCATGTCTTGGATAATAGACATGGTACTTGGAATTTGTTTCGAGGAGGCAGGAGCCCAACTTAGACAAATACAAAACCATGAGAGACTCAAAGAAAGGGGCTAATCTAAATATTTATGAGGTGTCAACCTCTCTCTCATGTAGCCATTGCACATAGTTACAAGTTCCAAAACGAGGTCAAGCCATGGCCTAGAGACTAAAAAAAAATTATATACAAGAGCTCTCCTAGGCAATGGAATGAGGATTTACAATTGTGTGTGACTCATAGCAAAGACACTGAAAGTTGTGAAAGCTTGGCAATGAAAAAAAATGGGAGAAATGTAAGGGAGAACAAAAAAGAAGAAGGATTAACTTTTTCACTATGTTCAATAGGTAAAAAAAAATTCTAACTTGCATGGAAGCTTGAAAACGCATACCTATTATGGATGTGTTACTCTTCAAATTAGTCGTATAAATTTCATGTTACTATTATGGGATTCAAGGAAGGTTTTGATCTCGGATTTCCTCTCAAGAATTGAAATGTGTTGGAGTAAGTTACAATATTTTTCCTTAACCACCTTACTTTCATTACAAATTACAATGTTCTCCTTAGGATTCATAGGAGTTAACGCACATCATTTTATATTTACTTCACCCAATCATTTGTATGATTTACCAATCACCGCTGCCTGTGTTGAAAATTAAAACTTGATCTATGCTGAATTGGGAAACCTTTGAATTGTCATCCCTAAGCACCACATTCTCACTCAGAAGACACTTCAACACCTAGGGAATTTTTTGCTATTGAAAATGTGATCAAATCTATTGAATACCATCAGCCTCACCCATTTCCAACATCAGGAACAAGCTATGCCTATTTCAAGGCTAAGGACAGATGAAGGCTTACCAGGATCCTTGAATGCGTGGCGACAACTCAGTACAAAACGACAACAACTCTAGTCCAAAACGCGAAAATGATAACATGGTTGAAAACGACAGTGCAGAATGCCGGGCGAAATAAAAATTTTCGGATTTTATTATAACAATCAAACTCTCGGACGAGAGTTAAAAAACTCTTGGACGAGAGTTAAACAACTCTTTTCTGAGAGTTTTTTTAACTCTCGTCCGAAAGTCTTCCCGAAAGTTTATGTCAATACAACTCTCGGACGAGAAAATGCATAACTCTTGTCCGAGAGAATTTTAACTCCGGTTAAACCCAATCAAACTCTCGGGGGAAATATTTAAAATCTCTCGGACAAGATTTTTTAAAACTCTTGGTCGAGAAATAGAGTTGACTATTTTCTCGGACGAGAAATTAAAAATTTCTCCCAAATTCTGACCATCCGCCAAAAAGTGTTTCCCAACTTTGGGATTTCACCCTATTGAAATGTTTTTATTTATGATCAACTTTAAAATATTTCTTTTTACTCTTTCTATATTATAATATATTATATTTCTTTCTTTTTTAACTTGGTAGTACTTCTCTATTCATTATCTATAAAGCATGTTACAAAATACAAGTTCTAGGTGACCTCAACCTGCCCGTAGGAAACCAGGTATGTTGGCCACCGGTCTGCGTTTTATGCCATCCAAAACATAAATGTTTTTAGAATGTTAATCCATATTTTTTACACTGTACCATTTGTTATCCTACTACGTAAACATAAAAAAATAGAAATGTAAAATCAATCCCACATCATTATAACAAAAATGAAAAGAGAACGATAGAGAACTGCTGAAAATTAGTCATTTGAAGAATCCAATAGGGTCAGATCCTTCGCACTTGAACCTGGAATTTCTTGCTTCTGCATGCTCTGCAACATCTTCTCCATTCATCCTAGCTTGGCATTCTGGTGGAAAAATTGAACCTGCACTGACTGAGTTTCCTTTTGAGTCCCCATCAGACTTGGTTCATCTTCCCAATTTTGAGTTTCTCCCTATAGAATAGGCTCCTCTCTCTAATGGTGGTTTTCAGTTATGGTTTTCACTAATAAATTCTTCATAATCCAATAAGTTTGTATGAATTGGAAGAACAAGGTCATCCTACCTCTTGTGTTTCCCGGGTCCACAACCACTTGATCCCATTCGTCTTCCTGTACTTGTTCCATTTTGGCTCTCTCTCTCAATTCTATCTCCCATCTGGAGATCTATGCTTTCGCCAGTGATGGTGAATTTTCGTTGTAGGCATGTAGTAATGTCTGCATAGTATCCACACCAAAATTCCTACATCTTTTCTGTGGATCTCGACTCGTGGAGGCTGTTGTCAACCTTTTCTCTTCACTAGATTCCTTTCATCCATCTGGGCACTTCTTCCTTATTGCCTCCTATTTCTTCATTTTATTTCCCTCTACCATTGCAACCAACTCCACCACCTTTAGCAGCCACAGCGGTAGATGCTTGAGCGGCACAAGGGATGCAACCTATGATAGTTACTTAGGCTTGCCGAAAAAGCAGGCCTGTGGAAAAATAATTAGCCATGAAAAAGTTAGGGGAGGTATTCTTTCTGATATCAATTCCCTAATTCCTATTTTCTGATTCCATCATCTTCGACCCAGAAGCATGGAAATGGCTGGGTGTATAAGGTGGAGGCTCTTAGATTACATACATTGCTGGTAGAGTGGGTTCCTGAGTCTTTACTCGAGGGTCACCCTCATAGCTATTCGCCAACACCATCTCTCAATTACCCCCTCGACTGACCTCTCTGAATTGAACCCAGGGCCCTAACTAGCCCTCCAATTGGGCATTACTATTACTTGTTTCTTGAGTATAAGAAAGGTTCAATTTCTTTTTTCTGCCCCTTTATTTTGGAATCCTAAAGTTGCTTCTCTTCCCCTTGATGCCTTCCCGACCTGGCCCAATGGACTGCCCACTCTCCCTTGGCTCCTCAGCCTTACCCAACAGACTCCCCAGCTCACATATAAATTTCTCAATCCTACCTTCCCCAAATTTTATAGATGCAGACTCTATCCCCCCCAAGACATCCCACTCCACCTTGCCATACATTCTTACCCATGGCCCCCTTAGGTTCTAGAATACAACATGTAGGAGCACAGGAGAAGCCAACACAGTAATACTAAGAGGTTCGCTCACAACAATTGGGAGGTGTAGTAGCCCATGAAGAAGAAGACCAAGCATTATACATACTAACCCCGTCCCTCCATCCACATCCATTAGAATCCAATCAAAATTCATCTTTCTCTTTATTGTTTCATTCAAAACGAGGGTATGGGTTACATACCACTTCCTGTGTGTTGTCGGCACCTTGTAGCTTAGTTGTTTCCACAGTTGTCGCAACCTAATCGGCCTCCACTTCTTCCACTTCCTGTTTTCCCTTCAACAAGGTCTAGGTTGCATGCTCTGCATGTAAGCCTTTACATACCACCTGCCAAAAAATTCCTTTGCGGTGAGCCAGTTGACCCATATTTCCCTTGTCATCTCATTCATTAGTCTTCTCCTTTGGTGACGTTGATTTCCATGCCCTCCTCCATAGTCTCTTGCCAGTCCCTTCATCCACGTGGTATTTGGCTGGATCATCTGTCCTACTCGCACCTCGATCGGTGGTCTAATATATTATATTATTCAACATGTATATTTAATTATTTTATTCAAAGAGTGAATTATTATTTTTTTATATAGTAAAATAATTATATATGGAAATTTAAATTTCAATCACTTTCTCTATGTATTTAAAGTTAAAATCTATATGATTTAATATGAATATTTCCATGTTTTAATTATTGTTATCAATATTTTTTTTTCTTGAATACAACATAGTAAATTTAGGTTAAGAATGGAAGGAATTACACATTATTTCATATTAGGTTGTATGCCATGTGTCAACTACATATTGAATATTAAATGAATCACATATCTCTCTCATACTAAAAAAATATAAAATTTATATTTTTTTTACTCTTAGACTTTGAAATAATTTACCTTTATATATAATGTTGATGTAAAACTAAAGTAGACATTGAATTAATTTATTTATAGCACATATTGAAAGGATATATTGTTTAGTATTTACCATCCATATTGATTTTTTTTTTTTTTTTGTTAATAACAAGCACACATGTGCCATATTAACATAAAAATATTATATTGATCAAAATATGTAACAAAAGGTTCAAGGCTACATAAAAAATTATCTTTTCCTCCATGCACTATATTAAAAAAAATTTATACCATCTAAAAGTCCTAGTAATGTATATATTGTTAAATGTTCCTATAATAAAGCAAAAATGCAACAACCCCTGATTGATTTTCCATGTAAACAATATAAGGCTAAGGTCATGGGACACACATTCCAAGATGAATGGTGGGAAAACATTATAGTGAGTATCACTTGTGGTTTGATAATGGTTATGGAAATTGTCAAAGACATTGGCGAAGGAAAAGAGGCAAGAAATGGAATTTAATTACGAAGATAAAGGATAATAGGAGAGAAGGAAGGTGAAGAGACAAAAAATTGTGTGCAAGGGAAATTAGAGGAAAAATGAAGTAAAATGAAGAAAAAGGAGGCATCCATGATAAAAAGGCATCAAAGAATCAGTTGCTAGTTTTTTTGTCAGTTTAGCATTTGGCTCTCTTACACTCTCACACACTTAGAGTATTCTTGGGGCACTCTAGCATTCACTTGGATTTGAAGAGGGAAAGAAAATGAAAGCGAGGGAGCATAAGGAGATAGTTGGATAAACAACTAAAACAGGGTTACTTTGCAAGTAACAAGTAGAATGTGTGATCTCCTTGCTGATTCTTGGATGCATGGTATATGCATGTGGTTCATTGGTTATGTGCTTTCATTGACATGGATATTTTCCTAGATTGACAGTCATTTCAGCCTTCCCTTCCCATTTCATGGATAGACATGATGTAGTGGTTTTCCCATTTGGATTTTCCTGATTAGTTATTAGGTTCCATACGACTGTGGGTTTGGATAGGATATTTATAGCCCTAGAATAGCTTGGGTCCCTAGAGGGTGTGGGTTGAGATGGTAGTTCCCTGGAGCCCTATAACAACTTGGGTCGTTGGGGTTTATGGGTTGAGATGGAATCCCTGGAGCACTGGAAATCTTGGGAATATACCGATCTAGTCGATGTTAGTTATTTCAGGACCATACATGTGAGATCATTATGGTTGAGGGTTGAGGTGGTTGGGCCTCTAGAACCCTTAGTTGGTTTGTTTTGTTTTGGTTTAACCCTTATGATTCCACATTCATGTTTGGAATATGGTGCTGGGGTGATTGGATGAAAGAGAGATTTGGTTCAACCCAATCTATAGTTTCGTGATACATGGAAGTCTAGGACTTCGTTGGCATTTTCATATGTTAATATAAGTTATTTTTCTATTTGATCTAGGAGAACTTATACTAGTTATTATGGTGATATTATGGCTAATTTTTCATATTTTTTATTTTGAATATATGTTGGTTATTTGCATGATTTTATGATGTTCTCTAGCTATGGCTCTTGTTCATGATTTGATAATTTATTGGATGGTTGATGAATGCATGGACTAACTAGTGTTGTTATCGCTAGCTTAAGAGGGAATTGAACCTTGTTGGTGATTTTTTGATGAAGCATATACGTTTATGATCAGATATGAATTCATGACATATAGCTTCAATGTTTACTATATATTTGACAAAATATCGATATTTCATCAGACATGTGTTGGTCAATATCTTGGTCAAAATTTGACTGTTTAGCATGGTTATCATCATTGTCATGATTTTGGAAAGTTACAAAAAGTTATGGGCAGTGGTCTGGAGGCTAACCTGAAAGAATGGCATAGATCGCATGACCACATGCAAAAAACATGGAATTTTTAGTCATAACTACATGGAGACATGATTTTGGTTGCAGTTATAGCCTCCCAACTGCATGCATGAAGTGTTATCGGTGTGGTTGGGGGTTAAAGCTAGTGAAAAATAATTCTAACTCAGGATTGATAACATGGGCTAGTTGGTAGGCTCTTGAGTGATCTATAGTCTTTGAGGTATGTCATTTTATTTCTGGTTTATAGGCCCCACTTCCATAATTGGAACTTGGAGGCCAAGTCATATCATAATGACACTCAGCTCATGTTTACGGTAGAGAGCTTGTCAAAGTGGGTAAATGTGGGAGGGGTAGGCTACAAATTGGTATCAGAGAGAGGTTGAAACACTAAACCTCGAGATAAATCCATATTGTTATTCATTGCATGTTAAGTGTATATGTGTCTACTATGCATGCATTGTGATGTTTATAGTTAGCATGCACGTGTTCATTATTGTAGTTTTTTATCATCGGGCATGATGTTGTTATGTTCATTTCATTATGTATCTATATCATGGTAATTTGGATTGATTATGTTGATGAGATAGCCTACCATGAAATAAAATGAGGTATTGTTTTTATTATGCCTCTATTTGGTTTATCTAACATGACATCTTTTCACAAGATATATTATCATACATGAAGAGCAGAATGATGGAATGTAGCTCACATGACTCCCCTTACAGGACTGATGTGAATTATTTGGAATGGGAAAGTTCGGTTGAGTAGGAAGGGGAAGATTACTCTCCTAAATTGGAAAATACACTAAGGAGTCTGAGGGAAGATATTAAAATTTGCAAGGCAGATAATGATATGTTGATTAAGGCACATGAAAGGATTTCTAGAGATCAAGAAAAGAAAGAATACGTTAATGCAGTCATCCTTCAAATAATTTCATATTTTCAGAAGCAAGGACATCTGGGGATTAGTCAGGGATAGGAAGAAAATAAAAATGGGGCATATGGTAGTAGGTATTATAGAGGACATAGGTTGGATAGGGATGACATAGTAAACGGTGGTAGATCTTTGAATACACTCGACAGGCAGGCTAACACTCATGGATTTTATTCCAGATTTAGTTCTAAGAGACATAATAATCATTAACTCCATCATCCTTACAAGAGGAGTGAGAGAGGGTACTTTCCAGATGATATCAGGAATGCTAAGCCTCCTACTTTTGATGGGAAATTGAAGAAATCAGAAGAAGCATGGATGCTTGGGATGAATAAGTTCTTCAAATTACATGATTATTTAGAGAATATGAAATCCAATATAACTATATTCAGTCTCAAGTGAATATCATATATATTATTGGAAGATGGGAAGCTTGTCAGAAGCATCAGGGTAGAGGAGCTAAGTTGGCATGAGTTTAAAAGAATATTTAGGAAGAAAAACTTGTTTGAGATATATTATCATGGAAAGGAAAAGTAATATGAGCTCAAGATTGGTTCCATGATAGATGAAGAGTATAATACCAAGTTTCTAGATTTTTTGAGGTATGTTCCCTACCTCAATGATGAGAAGACAAATATCCAAAGGTTCATCAGTAGATTTCCTTTAGCATTTAGATATCAGATTAAGTATGGCAAGTCTTGGTCATTGGAGGGAGCCATCAACAAGTTGAAGCATTGTTATGAGAAATCTAAGCGAAATTCTGAACCTAAGTGGGATTGGAAAGGTAGTCAGAATACTAAAAGGAAGTAGCCTTATAAGCGAGGAAGACCTCAGGATGCAGGTGATAAAGAGAATGTGGGACCTTATAAGAATTTCAATGCAATTGAGAAAGGATATGGATCTCAACATGAGGAGTATAATAAGGGTGGTGGAAAAAATTCTTTGAGGTTTTGGACTTGTGGTGGAGAGAATTTTAGTAGTGAGTTCCCATTGCACCAGAGTGTCAGGCCTAGAATTTATAATGTTAACGGGGCACAAACAATTTGATATGTTGAGAAACGTATTCCTTCAATTTATGCAACATTGGATAGCAGGAAGACAGGTCATCAAGAATCCATTATTGAGATGGAAGGTAAGTGTTGTGATCAATTTGTTTCCTTTTTTATTGACTATGGATCTAATTATAGTTCTATCGATCCTCACCTAGTGCATAAATTTTGATTGAATAAAGAAGTGCATGCAGAATCTTGCTTTGTGTATTTGGCTACAAGGACCGAGAGAAGAGTTTTTCATTCGGTGAGATCTTATGCATTTGATCTCAATGGTATGCCTACATCAACACATATAAATGTGCTTCCTTTTGGATAGTATGATTTTGGGCATGGATTGGTTGGTCATTCACAGGACCAAGGTAGGTTGTTCTGACAAGGATATTGAGTTCCTGGATGATGATGGTGAAGAATAATTTTTTAGGGAGGGAAGAATCATATATCAATCACAACAGTTACAACTATGTAGGAAAAGGTTAGTTGCAAGAAGGGATGTGTATTGTTTGTAATTCATATTTCGAGTGATAAAGGGAAATAATATGAGGATGATGAATTACTTTGGAGATATCCTAGTTTGCAGTAGTTCCAGTATGTGTTCCTATAGAGATTCCAGAGTTACCTCCTCATTGAGAGGTGGACTTTCCTATTGAGTTGATGCTGGGAGCAACACCAACATCTATGGCACCATACATGATGAGTACTCTAGAGTTGGTGGAATTGAAGTTGAAATCTAAGGAGATACTTGATAAAGGATACTTAAGCCCAAGTGTGTTTCCTTGGGGTGTAATAGTATTTTTTGTAAAAAATAAGGACGGTACTCTCATGCTCTGCATTTATTACCAATAGTTGAAAAAGATGACTATCAAGAACATGTATCTATTTCTACAGATTGATGATTTGTTTGATCAGTTTAAGGGTTCTGCAGTGTTTTCAAAGAATTATTTGATATTATGATATCATCAGGTGGCATCAAATAAGAATACAT
Organism: Pinus albicaulis; assembly: GCA_034641835.2. Lineage (NCBI taxonomy): Eukaryota > Viridiplantae > Streptophyta > Pinopsida > Pinales > Pinaceae > Pinus > Pinus albicaulis. The sequence continues at coordinate 58,984,570 of CM076580.1, read as the reverse complement.
ATACAAGGCTGAATTCCACATAAGGTATGGGAATTATGAGTTTGTGATGGTTCCTTTTGGACTTACCAATGCTCCATCCACCTTCATGTGTTTGATGAATAATTTGTTGTGCCCATATTTGGACAAGTTTGGGATAGGAAGAGCATGAGGGTAACCTAGGAGTAGTGTTGATATGTTTGAGAGAGAATCATCTCTATGCAAGCTCAACAAGTGAAATTTCTTCCAGTCTCAGATTCACCATGTGGCACATGTTGTTTCCAAGGTGGGATATCTGTGGACCCAAAAAATATTAAAGCTATCATGGAGTGGATAACTCCTATGAACGTGGATGAGGTTATATTATTCATGGGACTAGCAGGTTATTACGAAAGGTTCAACAGAAACTTATCAAGGATTGGCTATCTTATCACATTTTTGCAGAGGAAAGGGAATACGTTTGAATGGACTGAGAAGTGTGCAGCTAATTTTGATCAGTTGAATAATTTTATTACAAATGCTCTAGTTTTTAAGATTGGAGGTCCTTATAAGGAGTTTCTGGTTTATACATATGCTTGCAAGGAAGGAATTGGTGGAGTCTTGATGCAAGAAGGGCACGTGGTATACTATGTGTCAAGGAAGATGAACGAGCACGAGTGAAACAATGTGACTCATGATCTTGAGTTGAAATCTATCATTCATGGATTGAAGATGTGGAAACATTACCTTCTTGGTAGGAGGTTTGTCTTTATGAGTGATCATAATGGGTTGAGGTGATTTTTTGACCAACCCAATCTGAATTTTAGGAAAAAAAATATGGTTGGCTACCCTCAGTGAGTTTTATTTTGAGATAAAGTATATTAAGGGCATGGAGAACATGGTTGTAGATGCTCTCAGTAGGATAGTGTAGATGGATTGTATTTCAGCTGTGATTTAATATGGGATAGATTTACAAGAGTAGATATTTCATGCGGGGAAGCGCGATGAGAGGTATCGGTGCCTGAAGTAGAGATTGAAAAAGAAGGGTTAAGGAGATAGGGATGATTAGTGTCACTTCTCGATAGATGGCTTGGTGAGATTTAGGAAGAAGCTCATCTTGAGGGAGTTTCATGTTAAGCCATATTTAGGCCACCCATAGGCCACCCAAGATATCATAAATCTTTGATAATAGTTAAGAAGTTATATCATTGGCTGAACTTGAAGAAGGAGGTGGATGAGTTTGTTTCAAGATGTTTAGATTGTCAATAGGTGAAAGCCAAGTGTAAACACCCGGTTGGTTTTTTTCAGTCTATTCTGATTCCAAAATGTAAATGGGAGGTCATTTCCATGGAATTCATTACAGGTTTTCTCAGGACATCAAGGCTGTATGATTCCATCATGCTTTGGGTTTAAAGGTTGCGCAAGGTAGCTCAATTCATTTTAAGGGTGAAAATGCGAAGATGGGTAATGCTTTTGTGACAATTCGGGGCGAAATTTTTTTTTCCTCCATAGTTCGGCCGAACTCTTGTCATAGTTCGGTCGAACAATTCAAGAGTTCGGTTGAACTATTGAATTTAGTTCAGCCAAAATTTGTTTTCTGTTTACAGTGACGGTGTACTGACGGAAATGGCGAACAGATTTTTCGACTGAGTTTGGAAAACCGGCAATAAAAGTGCGGCTAAATGATTATTTTTATAAATATATCGCCCGCAACCATTTCCAGGTTTCTGTTCACATTCGCGCGCTCTTACATGTTGGTCATTCTGTCGTGCACTCTTATCTGTCGCATTCTCACATGCTCTTATCTGTCGCATTCTCGTGTGTGCTCAGTTTTGTCGCATTCTCGCACGTGCTCAGTTATGTCGCATTCTCGCGCGCACTCTTATCTGTCGCAGTCCAACTCAAGAAGGTAATATTTTTAATTTCTGTAATTTTTTTTATTGTTGTTATTGTTTTTAATTTTGTTTTAATTTATGTTGATTTTGTAATTTGGTTTTAATTTTTGTTTGATTTTCTAATTTATATTAATTTTTTTGTTGCAGATGTCTTCGGCGACGTCTTCAACATCCTTTGCTATGACTTCAACGTCCTCTGCAGCGAGTTCATCGTCTTCATCGTCTTCAGCGTCCAGGTACGTCTTCAGCGTCTTCAGTGTCCAGCAGGGAATTTATGAATGAGAGAGGCTTTGTCTATGTTTTTTTGGTTGTCTCTATTTTTTTGGCCCTGTCTCTATTTTTTTGGCTATGACTTCAGGTTATATTCCTATCCCCTAGAACAATCAAAACTAGAACTAGGTGGGGGAAGATGACAACATTCCTATCCACTACTCGACCTACAAAAACTTGACAATGTGTGTCCTGTTATAATCAACTTGATAATGTGTGTCCTGTTATTAGCCTCTGTTATGACAATGTGTGTCCTATTATCAGCCTCTGTTATGACTGCTATTAGCAACATCTGTTATTTCTGTAGACATACTTAAATGTACTACATCTGTTATGTCTGAAATTTGATTCTATATTTATTATGAATTCCATGATTGCTTGAAAATAATCCCTAAAACTAGTCGGAAAGTGATTTGGAAACTTTCAAAAAATATCATAACACTTTGAAATTTGGTTTACTCACTTGGTTTCTTATTCATCTTAGGATCTAATTAAAAATATCACTAACCAAATATGGCAGGATCTACTGCGGTGGGCTAGACTCATAGCCATTAGGTTATGGGAGTTTCACCATGTAGTTTCACAACAAAACATTAGAGGCTGGTGGCTGCTGATGCACGGTGCTCCTCTTTTTTAATAGATTAGTGACATTGTCAGCATAAATGTGGGGATATTTTTCAAAATATATGATAGGAGAGTTTCTTCATGTTGTTCCATAGCACAACAGTAGAGGCCTGTGTCCTTGGCAGCTCATCTTTTTTATATAACATCAACATTGGATCATAAATGTGGGAAAACCCCAAAATATAGAACTAGAGTGTTTCGTTATTTAGTTGTAGAGAAAACGAGTTTATAAGAAAAGAAAAAAATAGTTTGGAAATTAAAATCATTGTGATTCATTGAAGATTAGGTCGTTGAACAAGCAACGTTTAAGCGTGCAAGCATGTCGTTCTCTGAAAAGTAAAATAAGTGTTTTTCATTAGAGATTAGAGCAGATCCTTAGATCCTTTTACAACAAACGGTTAAATATATAAGAAAATAATAAAACATTTGTCATTGTGTGGGTAACCATTTGACTGTCCTTTTAATTATGAATGTATGAATGAAAGAAATTTTAAATTCATGAGACTAAAATTAGCTTATAGAACTAAGATTTTCATATCCATGGTCTCAAACAATGAGAGAGAAAAAAACTTTTATTTTCAACATGTAAAACACAAATTAGCCATAAACGTTTCCCATTGAAACCATAAGTGATTTGATACAAAACATAGGTTTTAACCTACGAGTAAATTCCCCTACATATAGAAGTTTTTCATTTTCATATCCATGGTCTCAAACAATGAGAGAAAAAATATTTTATATTCAATGTACATGTAAAACACAAATTAGCCATATCTCTAGAATAGATCTAAATAGAAGTTTTTCATTTTCATATCCATGGTCTCAAACAATGAGAGAGAAAAAAACCTTTTATATTCAACATGTAAAACACAAATTAGCCATAAAAGTTTCCCATTGAAACCATAAGTGATTTGATACAAAACATAGTTTTTAACCTAAGAGTAAATGCCCCTACATAGAGAAGTTTTTCATTTTCATGTCAATGGTCCCAAACAATGAGAGAATTTTTTTTTTATATTCAATATATGTAAAACACAAATTAGCCATATCTAAAGAATAGATCTAAATATAAGTATTTGATTTTCATATCCATGGTCTCAAACAATGAGAGACAAAAAAAAATTTTATATTCAACATGTAAAACACTTAAGAATTAGCCATAAACGTTTCCCATTGAAACCATAAGTGATTTGATACAAAACATAGGTTTAAATAACCTAAGAGTAAATGCCCCTACAATTTAATCAATCTCTTGAATAGTTTTAAATAGAAGTTTTTCATTTTCATATCCATGGACTCAAATAATGAGAGAGAAAACCTTGTATATTCAATGTACATGTAAAACAAAAATTAGCCACATCTCTAGAACAGATCTAAATAGAAGTTTTTAATTTTCATATCCATGGTCTCAAACAATGAGAGAGAAAAAAACCTTTTATGTTCAACATGTAAAACACTTGAATTAGCCATAAAAGTTTCCGATTGAAACCATAAGTGATTTGATACAAAATGCAGGTTTTAACCTAAGATTAAATGACCCTACAAGTCATTCAACATGTAAAACACTTGAATTAGCCATAAAAGTTTCCCATTGAAACCATAAGTGATTTGATACAAAACATAGGTTTTAACCTAAGAGTAAATGCCCCTACAAGTCAATCAATCTCTCAAATAGTTTTAAAAATATCTACAAGTTTTTCATTTTCATATCGATGGTCTCAAACAATGAGAGAAAAAACCTATTATATTCAATGTACATGTAAAACAAAAATTAGCCATATCTCTAGAATATATCTAAATAGAAGTTTTTCATTTTCATATCCATGGTCTCAAACAATGAGAGAGAGAAAAAAACCTTTTATATTCAACATGTAAAACACAAATTAGCCATAAAAGTTTCCTATTGAAACCACAAGTTATTTGATACAAAACATAGGTTTTAACCTAAGATTAAATGACCCTACAAGTCAATCAATCTCTCGAATAGTTTTAAATATCTAGAAGTTTTTCATTTTCATATCCATGGTCTCAAAGAATGAGAGAAAAAACCTTTTATATTCAATGTATGTAAAACACAAATTAGCCATATCTCTAGAATAGATCTAAATAGAAGCTTTTCATTTTCATATCCGCTGTCTCAAACAATGACAGAGAAAAAAACCTTTTATATTCAACATATAAAACACTCAAGAATTAGCCATAAAAGTTTCCCATTGAAACCATAAGTGATTTGATACAAAACATAGGTTTAAATAACCTAAGAGTAAATGCCCCTACAAGTCAATCAATATCTTGAGTAGTTTTAAATATTTAGAAGTTTTTCATTTTCATAGCCATGGACTCAAACAATGAGAGAAAAAATATTTTATATTCAATTTACATGTAAAACACAAATTAGCCATATCTCTAGAATAGATCTAAGTAGAAGTTTTTCATTCTCATATCCATCGTCTCAAACAATGAGAGAGAAAAAAACCTTTTATATTCAACATGTAAAACACTTGAATTAGCCATATAAGTTTCACATTGAAACCATAAGTTATTTGATACAAAACATAGGTTTTAACATAGGTTTTAACCTAAGAGTCAATGTATATAAAACACAAAATAGCCATAGCTATAGAGAATAGATTTAAATAGAAGTTTTTCATTTTCATATCTATGGTCTCAAACAAGGAGAGAGAAAAAAACCTTTTATATTCAACATGTATATATAACTTATTTAGAAACAAAAAATAATTTAAAAAAAAACATAGGTTTTAACCAATTATATAGTTTTCATTTTCATATCCATGGTCTCAAACAATGAGAGAGAAAAAACCTTTTATATTCAACATGTAAAAAAAAAAATGGCCATAAAAGTTTCCCATTGAAACCAAAAAGTGATTTGATACAAAACATATAGGTTTTAAAACCTAATCTAGTAAATGCCCCTACATTCAATCTTTAGAATAGATCTAATTAGAAGTTTTTTATTTTCATATCCATGGTAGTTCTATAAGGAGAGTCTATAAAGGGCCAGGTAGCCTCTGGATCTCATCTTTTATGAAAGGTGACATATCTAGTAAATTCCCCTACATTCAATCTCTAGAATAGATCTAAATGCCCCTACAATAAATGTCCCTATAGTAAACATGTATATAGTATCTAGAAACAAAAAGTAATTTGATACAAAACATTGTTTTTAACCAAGTATATAGTTTTTCATTTTCATATCCATTGTCTCAAACAATGAAAGAGAAAAAACCTTTTATATTTAATATATGTACAACACAAATTAGCCATAAAATATTTCCATTGAAACCAAAAGTGATTTGATACAAAACATATAGGTTTTAACCTAATATAGTAAGTGCCCCTACATTCAATATTTAGAATAGATCTAGAATTAGAAGTTTTTCATTTTCATATCCATGGTAGTTCTGTAGGCAGAATCTGTAAAGGGCCATGTAGCCTCTGGATCTCATCTTTTATGAAAGGTGACATATCTAGTAAATGCCCCTACAATCAATCTTTGGAATATATCTAAATTCCCCTACAGTAAATGCCCCTACAGTCAACATGTATATAGTATTTAGAAACAAAAAGTAATTTGATACAAAACATAGGTTTTAACCAAGTATATAGTTTTTCATTTTCATATCCATGGTCTTAAACAATGAGAGAGAAAAACAAATTTATATTCTACATGTAAAACAAAAATTAGCCACAAAAGTTTCCCATTGAAACCAAAAGTGATTTGATATGGAACATATAGGTTTTAAAACCTAATCTAGTAAATGCCCCTACATTCAATCTTTAGAATATCTATCTAATTAGAATTTTTTCATTTTCATGTCCATGGTAGTTCTGTAGGCAGAGTCTGTAAAGGGTCAGGTAGCCTCTGGATCTCATCTTTTATGAAAGGTGACATATCTATTAAATTCCCCTACAGTAAATCTCTGGAATAGATCTAAATTCCCCTACAGTAAATGCCCCTACAGTCCACATGTATATAGTATTTAGAAACAAAAATTAATTTGATACAAAACATAGGTTTTAACCAAGTATATAGTTTGTCATTTTCATATCCATGGTCTCAAACAATGAGAGAGAAAAAACCTTTTATATTCAACATGTAAAACACAAATTAGCCATAAATGTTTCCCATTGAAACCAAAAGTGATTTGATATGAAACATATAGGTTTTAAAACCTAATCTAGTAAATGCCACTACATTCAATCTAATTAGAAGTTTTTCATTTTCATATCCATGGTAGTTATATATGGAGAGTCTATAAAGGGCTAGGTAGCCTCTGGATCTCATCTTTATGAAAGGTGACATATCTAGTAAATGCCTCTACAGTGAATATCTGGAATAGATCTAAATTCCCCTACAGTAAATGCCCCTACAGTCAACATGTATATAGTATTTAGAAACAAAATGTAATTTGATACAAAACATAGGTTTTAACCAAGTATATAGTTTTTCATTTTCATATCCATGGTCTCAAACAATGAGAGAGAAAAAACCTTTTATATTCAACATGTAAAACACAAATTAGCCATAAAATTTTTCCATTGAAACCAAAAATTATTTGATAAGAAACATATAGATTTTAAAACCTAATCTAGTAAATTCCCTCACGTTCAGTATTTAGAATATCTATCTAATTAGAAGTTTTTCATTTTCATATCCATGGTATTTCTATAAGCAGTGTCTGTAAAGGGCGAGGTAGCCTCTGGATCTCATCTTTTATGAAAGGTGACATATCTATTAAATGCCCCTACAATCAAACTCTGGAATAGATCTAGATTCCCGTACAGTAAATGCCCCTACAGTCAACATGTATATAGTATTTAGAAACAAAAAGTAATTTGATACAAAACATAGGTTTTAACCAAGTATATAGTTTTTCATTTTCATATTCATGGTCTCAAACAATGAGAGAGAAAAAACATTTTATATTCAACATGTAAAACACAAATTAGCCATAAAAGTTTCCTATTGAAACCAAAAGTGATTTGATACAAAAAATATAGGTTTTAAAACCTAATCTAGTAAATGCCCCTACATTCAATCTTTAGAATATCTATCTAATTAGAAGTTTTTCATTTTCATATCCATGGTAGTTCTATAGGCAGATTCTGTAAAGGGCCAGGTAGCCTCTGGATCTCATCTTTTATGAAAGGTGATATATCTAGTAAATTCCCTTATAGTCAATCTCTGGAATAGATCTAAATGCCCCTACAGTAAATTCCCCTACAGTCAACATGTATATAGTATTTAGAAACAAAAATTAATTTGATACAAAACATAGGTTTTAACCAAGTATATAGTTTTTCATTTTCATATCCATGGTCTCAAACAATGAGAGAGAAAAAACCTTTTATATTCAACATGCAAAACACAAATTAGTCATAAAAGTTTCCCATTGAAACAAAAAGCGATTTGATACGAAACATATAGGTTTTAAAACCTAATCTAGTAAATGCCCCTACATTCAATCTTTAGAATATATATCTAATTAGAAGTTTTTCATTTTCATATCCATGGTAGTTCTATAGGCAGAGTCTGTAAAGGGCCAAGTAGCCTCTAGATCTCATCTTTTATGAAAGGTTACATATCTAGTAAATTCCCCTACAGTCAATCTCTGGAATAGATCTAAATATAAGTTTTTCATTTCTCCCATGAATTTGCAATAAATGGAAATAAATAACATATATATTTTTATTGAATTTGTTTTTTTAGGGATAAGAAAACCATTAAATATGGTTGAAAAATGGAAATTATGCATATAAGTTTATTACTATCCCAATCCAGGGAATGCAGTGATTACATATGTGCTTTCCAAGATTGCGACTAGCAAAGTCATCAAAGGAAAATGAATATACTAGCAAAGTCGTCCAATTAGTTTTAAGACGCTTTTCTTCAAAAATTCTTGAGATTCATCTCTTAAAGATGAATATTTGTTGAGACGCTCTCCTTCAAAATTTATTCATCGACATAATTTTTTTACACTTTAAATTAAACATTAATTTTTTGAACTTTATCTTGAATTTATTTTAAATTATTTATTTAAAAAATTAATTGTAAATTTCCACCATAGATATATATATATATATATATCATGGAGGATGAACGATGAAGATCAAAAGAATCCCATATCTCTACGAGAGGGGAGGATCAGGGATCGAGATCGAGAGCTGTTCATGGTAAATTTAAATATAATCTTAAATCTCCATACATGTGTGTACATATGGAATTTATTTTTTATCAACTTTGTGAGTTAAATTAGTTGTTAAAATAAGTTTCATTTTTTTATTTTTTAGGAGCTAATAAGAAGATAAGGGTCTCTACTCTAGCCATGGATGCCCAAGGTTCACCCAGTCGTGGTATGGTTTGAATGCAATTTAATCAATGAATATGTACGTGTGTATTTATATGTACATGATTGTATTTTTCAATTAATTATAAATTTCTATTTGTTTATGAAGCTTCTCTCTCCTCTCGAGAGGTTGGTGGTGGTTCAAATCCCCTTAGGGGGCCATCAATAAGTGGTAGCAAGTTGCGTGAAGGGGGTGATATTTATTCTCCCAGAGGCCAATCAATGGCTGGTGGTGCTAGTTCTCAGCAGGGTCGTTCTGGGTCTGGTTCTCAGCAGGGTCATTCTAGGTCTCAACAGTTTCAGAGTGGAGAATATGCTAACCAACCACGTCGAGGTTGCCATCAATTTTGATATATTTTTCATTGAATTTGTACAAATTTGTTTACATGCGTTTTTTCTAATATACAAAATTTTATATATATTGATGCAGAGGTTGAAAATGTTCCAAATATTGGTCAAAATAGATGCAAGGCAGAATGCTACATTCAAGAAGAAGGTTGTCTACCCACCACAACTTATCTGGCCAACATTTCTGATATACCATGGGAAAGAAACATGGCGCAATGCAGCTTAGAAAGGTGTCAACAACTTCATGCAAAATTGCAGAGAGATCTCGTGGCTTTGACTCTACCTACCGAGAGTCGACAATGCCTCGAAATAGTTACTCATTCATTGGGTGAAATAGTAAATCTGTACAAAAATCTTGGGCCAATGACTGATACATTTGTAGTAGTCATGAGAAAGAGAAAGGAAACAGTAATGGGTCCTGATAAATGGGAGGATGTAAAACAAAGAGTTACAAGAGATATGATGAAGTCAATGTTTAATTTCAAGGAAGGGCCAAAAATAAAAATGCTAAAGGTGCAATATTTCAATCACCCAAATATAGCTCACTATTTGTATGATAGGCACCTTGCAGCCTATGGAAGGCTCTCACGGAACGACGAGGTTCCTTTTTATTTTTCACAATTGTTTTACGCATAATTTTTTTTTAATATGAAACCCAACTACAATGACCTTCCGTCAGAATTTTTTGGTCCGGGGAAAGGTTGATTGTATGATCATAAGGGCGCTAAGCGAGATGTGGAGTTGCCTCGCCCTGAGCTGCCATTGGTGAGTCGACCTTTTCGGGTCGAAACTTTGCGGTCAGAGATGGATGCGACTTCTCAAATAAGTCGAGAAGCAAGGGATGTCATGATCGACAATGTTTACAGTGGATTGGGTGGAGTCGATGTTTGTATAAATTGACAAAGAGCATGTGAAAATTCGCATGCCAATTTTGTGTATTGTACAAATGAAGAGATTGACAACATGAATGTGAAGATCTTCTAATATATGCAAAGAATTTTCGCAATGGTTTTCAATACCTAATTCCTCATGAGGAAGAGGGCATGAGAATGGTATGTGCTAATGACCTTAGGGTTCAATTATTTTAAGACATACATGTGTACAATTTGTAATAAATACATGTGTATGTACATGTATACATTTATTTGTATGTACATTAATCTAACAAAAATGTATCATTATATGTTAAAACACCATTTGTAGTTGTCACACATGATGAATGACGAAAATGTTAATATCACGTTCGGGACCTCTGGTTCAAACAATGCAGATGGGTCTCACCATCAAGATATGTTGGAAAATGTTAGTGTTTTTTAAGTGATATTTTTAAAATAAATAATTGTGCACACATGTACATGTATGTATATATAATGATAAAATGTTTTAACAGATTCCGATTCCGTCCGATGTTTTTGGGATGGTGGTACCTTCTTCTTCCTTGGGAGATGTACCTTCTACTTCCTTAGGAGATGTGCCACATCCACAACAAGTATGGACAATTTTTCACTTTTAAAATTTATATTTAAGTTTTATATATATATATTCCACTTCAAAAAGTGCCATTAAAAATTGAGATACATATATATATATATATATATTTTAAATTTTTTGAATTTTAGGTTCTTGGAGATTTTCATTTGGAGCCTCTCTTAGGAGATGTCCCAAATTCACCTGCAGAAGTATTCAATTTTTATATAGATATAGATATAGATATATATGTGTGTGTGTGTGTGTGTGTGTGTGTTTTTAATTTAGTTATAATTTATAAATTGTTGTTTATTTAAGTTTTATTATAAATTGAGATCTTGATCTTGAGTTATTTTAAACTTTTAAAATTTTGAATTTTAGGTTCCTATAGAAGATTTCTTTAATCCACAAACTCTAGCGACAGAGATAGGAACATCCACACCATTTCAACCATTTGAACACGTTGTCTAACTTTTTTTTTAATATTATTGAAAATAAGTTTATATATGTACACGTGCATTTTCATCTAAAATTTTTTAATATATAAATTTATATATATATATATATATATATATATATATATATATATATATAATTGTACATGTATATTGTACAATTTACCGTTGCAGATGTTTCCATGGGGGGGTAACTTGTAGCAGGTGAACAAATGGAGAGGGAACCTCATGAGGTATTGCATGATTTTTTTTATATTTTGTTTTTTACATGAAGTTCTATATATATTCTCACTCATTTTTAAAATATCAAATTTTAATGTTTGTACATGTGCATTGTGTACAGGTTTCCCAGGCTTCACATGATAGTGCGCGGATTGAGACCCTGATAGGAAAGACACTACATCCATCTCTATTTGATGGACATGATTTGTAGATTTGATTTCAAGATTTAGATAGTCTTAAATTTACTTTTTTATATATTATCTAGATGCACTGTCATATATATATAACTTGATACAGTTTGATACTTGTGAGATCTACAATTTTTGGACATATTTTATTACAATGTTAATATAATTTGTTTTGTTCCAAAAAGTAAGTTTTGGATGGTTTTAGTACTTTTGGCATGTGAATGTGAAGTAATGTTGTTATATAATTTGTTTGGTTTTTAAAACTTTTAAGTTTTGGATAATTGAACTACTAGTAATGTTGTCATCTATAAATTAATGTTTTGCTTCTAAACTACATTTGGCATGTTATGTAATGATGTGTTATAATTTGTTTTGTTTTTAAAATTTAAGTTTTGGATGTTTGAAGTACATTTGGCATGTGAAGTAATGTTGTGATCTATAATTTTTTGTTAAATTAAAAGTTAAGTTTTGGATGGTTTCAATCTACATTTGGCATGTGATATTTAATGTTAAATGTTTAATGTTTTTATTGGATAGTCAAGAACTACAATTGGCATGGCATGTGAAGTAATACGTGCATGTGAAGTAATGTTGTGTTCTATAATTTTGGATGGTTTAAATCTAAATTTGGCATGTGATATAATGTTAAATGTTTTTATTGGATAGTTGAACTATAATTGGCCTGGCATGTGAAGTAATGTTGCACGATATAATCAAAAAGTTTTTAAAACTCAAGTTTTGGATGGTTTCAATATACATTTGGCATGTGATATTTAATGTTAAATGTTTAATGTTTTTATTGGATAGTCAAGAACTACAATTGGAATGGCATGCGAAGTAATACGTGCATGTGAATTAATGTTGTGATCTATAATTTTGGATGGTTTCAATCTACATTTGCCATGTGATATAATGTTAAAAGTTTTTATTGGATAGTTGAACTATAATTGGCATGGCATGTGAAGTAATGTTGCACGATATATGATAAAAAAGTTTTTAAAGCTTAAGTTTTGGATGGTTTCAATCTACATTTGGCACATGTGATATATGTTAAATGTTTTTATTGGATAGTTGAACTATAATTGGCATGGCATGTGAAGTAATGTTGCACGATATGTAATCAAAAAGTTTTTAAAACTTAAGTTTTGGATGGTTTCAATCTACATTTGGCACATGTGATATAATATTAAATGTTTTTATTGGATAGTTGAACTACAATTGGATGGCATGTCAAGTAATGTTGTGATATAATCAAAAATTTTTTAAAACCCAAGTTTTGGATGGTTGAAGTACATTAATCATGTGAAGTAATGTTGTGATATAATCAAAAAGTTTTTAAAACTAAGTTTTGGATACCATTTTCATCTACATTTGGCATGTGATATGATGTTAAATGGTTAATGTTTTTATTGGATAGTTGAACTACAATTGACATGACATGTGAAGTAATTTTTTTTGATATAATAAAAAAAAATTTAAAATTCAAGTTTTAGACATGGTTGAAGTACATTTGGTAAGTTTTTAAAAACAAATTCACTCAAACAATAGTACGTAGTATGTAAATTTTTCATTAATTCACATAGAACATATTCGACCATTGGACAGACAAATTTTGTACTAGATTTTCAATAAGGAATAGAGATGTGGGTCAAATCCCACCAAAAGTTGAATTACTTCGAGTCTCTTGTCTGAAAGGAATATTCATACAAAATTATATTGTGGATACCTTTTACCAAAAGATCCCACAAGAAAAACTGCGTGCATTGAGTTCGTGTATATATCCAGTACGTGCAACATTTTTTATCAATGCACATAGAAAAACTACTTTCAGTTAATTGCATTCTAGAACATATATATTGAGTACGTGAAATATTTTTCATCAATGCACATAGTAAAACTACTTGAACAGTTAATTGCATTCTAAAACATATACATATATATCCAATATGTATGCAACATTTTTCATCAATGCATGCATAAAAAATCTACTTTCAGTTGATACTAGAGTGTGCATGTACCAAAACAATTTGTACATGTGAAAACACTTGCACAGATAACATAACAAGGAAGCTCAATTTTTAATTGAGTACTGGAAGTTCTAGAAAATATAATCTAAAGAGAATAAATTGTTGGGCAGTTCAATAAAAAAAATTCGAATGGAATGCTATCTTCAATAATTTGTTCATGATCGGATTTTGACATTTTCCATTTCTTAATATTTGTTTTTTTCTTTGATTGAACCTCGATCAAATTTATGCATGTTGCACACACAAAGTGACTATATTAACAACTTATGAAATTAGGTTCATAGTCTTCAAAGTAAACAAAATTCCCACTTTGATTAGTTTGTCTGAAAAAATAACCTTTCACTATAATAGATCCTCTTTCATACGGAAATCTGTGATCATTATAGTCTTCTAATAATTTCATTTTTCGTTCAATGCAACGCATCGAATAAAACTTCACATTTTCATCGTTGTCAGTAGGTGCAATTATAGCAAAAACATCTCCTATACAATAAAACAAACTTGACAAAATTATACATATATTCAAACTTATTTCTAGATCTTTATCATCAGAAAGAAATTCAAATGTTACCTTCTCTAACAAGATCAGAAACTCGATCACCATCGGATGATATTGTAGTCTCCTCTGATTGCATTTCTTCAAACATTGCAACAAACATTTTTCCCTTTGTATTTAGCTATGTATGTTTCCAATCTTTTAAACAACTTTTGTTTTCACAAACGTTATTGGATTTGGCATTGTCTATGCAAACAGAAAAAAAACAAGAATATTTTCTTTTATCCAATGCAAACACATTTTTGGATGACTTTGTTTTAATTGAATGCAATTTTCGAGTCCCTTTTATTGTTTCAGCGTCATTTCCAATTGATCTATCTATGTCTTCGATCCCAATATGCCAAAAAAACATTTATATGGAAAATTTAAAGAAGAATGTAAATATGATATCAAAATACAATCAAAGATAATCATTTTGGTAATGTACACTATTTATTTAATTAGATATTCAATAAAAATTAAATTTAATGTACCTTCACACTTTCCTTGATCGGTTAGTCTCATGGCTTAGAGCAGCGATGCACCATTGAACAACTTCTTTCACGTCCACAAGTCGACTTGCAAAGGGGTTCATTTGATATCTTCGAAGTGCTCATTTTATGCATGCCCCTGCACCGTCATGTTCTCCTTTTCCATGGCCAGTGTCAAAGAAATTCCAACAATGTTTAATGCAGGTTTTCTTATGAAGACAACACAACCAAAAGAATGATCATGCAGATTTGAATTGTCCTGCGCATCCGTCAAACCATATCCAAAGTTCATTAAATGTTATTCCACGATTTTTCAAGGAATCATAATTTTTTTCAAAACAATGTTGTATAAAATACGCATCATGTGTACGATCGTCACTGATATAAAAGTGATATTCTTTAATAATATGTCGATTTTCATTGGTGCTTTCTATATGATCAACGTTTTGTTTATCATGTCTATATAGAATATGGACGAGCATGGAGACTTGGTCAGAATGATAATATTCACTCTGAATTTCTTTTTGTGGAACAAATGTGTAGTTTTCTGCAAAGTAAATTACTGACAAAATGTTCCCTGGTGGAAAAAATTCACGGGATTTTTTGAATTGCAAGCTTTGCCATCGAGCTCTATGGGAATGCTTGGTGTATTTGTAAATTTCTACCTCAAACTTTCTCAAAAAGTCTATCACAAAAATTTCTTCTTCTCATAATTCAATTCTTTTAACACTATTTGCACCTTGAACCGATGTATGGATATATTCATATCTCTTCCATTTCACTTTCATGTTGGACAATGATTGATCATTTATATCAGTACGATATTTGTTTTGAAATTTAATCAAATTTCCACAATCATCGCATTTTTTACCACCAACACATTTCTTTTCGTAAAATAGTTCATCGCTTTCTCTTTCACATAGAATTTGAGATATGAAATCATAGATAATGGAAGTAAGAGGTGAATCCTTCCAAAAAATTTTACCAAAATCAAGGAATGTGTCATAATATAACTCAAATTCCACATGATAAGGGCAAAAACAAGTGTCGCCTATGGTGATAGGTTTTACATACCATGGTTTTTGTTGAACAGAAGCACTGATTGAAGCATGAATTTCACGATTCTCCTCTTTCAACTTGTTGAAAAACTCTATCTAAGTGGTTTCCAAGAAAATTTTTTCATGTTCTTCGTACTGATTTCGTGTTATTCTTCTTCGCATCACATGCCTTGCAGTTGGAGAAACACGCGAATTTTTCTTCCAATATTCATATATTATTTTTTTAACATTTTCTCCAAGTCTATATTTATATGGTTTTCTACAAATAGCTCTCTAACAAGCAAGTTCATCATTTACAACTATTTGCAACCAAAATTTCTGATGTTTGTGCAAAGTTTTTCACGAGGTTCGTAATGCTCGTGCGATAGGTTTTACCAAGCGATTCTCTTTAGTACTTGATGAAGCCACTGCCATATGTATTTCTTTATTTACAATTGAAAAATTTTTCTATCTAGATATTTTCATTGAATTTATAGCACTCTTTATATTTTGTATCACATTTTCCTTCATTTTTTTTATCTTTGATTGATTTTCGAATACCCAATAAAGTCGTAGCTTCTTTTAATTTCCTTAATGATCGGATACCTTTCAACATTTGGGCTTGAATTGTCACATTTTCCTTTATTAAATACTTCTAAAAAATGCAATTAACACGATATCTTATGTTGATCAGATTTTTTATCTCCATATGTGTGAGTGTCAACATTTTCTAACATCTCATCATCGACATTGATTTCATCTGTACATATTCAAATGAATAGTACATAATAAGTTTACATATTCAATAAATAACTAAATTAATAAATATATGTATAATTTCAATAATACGTGCATGTGTTCAACATATATATATATATATATATATATATATAACTTGTGATTCAATTTCTTCACTTGAATTTCTTTCATCATTTTCACCATCTTCAATCATTGGTTCAATATCTCTTTCACTTTCTCTTTCAAAATTTTGTATCTCACCATCAATGTTTTGAGGAATATCTCTCTCTGTTTACATTGCAAAATATTTTTCAAATTAGTTCATCAAATAAAAATTAAGCTTCACATTTTACACTAGGAAAATTTAAATATATCAAAATCATAATATTTACATTTACATACCTATTTCAACTTCTAGTTGAGGTTGATTTTCCCCTTCAATATTTGAGAGTGCTTCTATCTTTCTTTTGCGAGATTGTCTCGTCTCTTCTCTACGTTCCTCAGGGTCTCTTTTTCGATCATATTTTCTCGTACAATTTCTTCGATTTCCCATGATAATAGAGTATGAAGTTCAAAAAATTTCCTTCAAAAATTTAGACAAAAACTCAATTAAAAAAAACATCACAAAAGATTTAATTTAAAAAAAACTCATTTTAAATTTTTTGCAAAAAATACATACTCCAATCCAAAACACTTACTTTAAAAAATTCAAAAAAAAATGTCTTATAAAAATGAAACGAAGTTCAAAATATTTCCTTCCAAGTCCTAGAAAAAAATTTCATTTAAAAAGTTACACAAAAACTCATTTCATTATAAAAGATTTACTTCAACCCAAAACCAAAAAATGTCCTTTCTAAATTAATCCCAAATCCATACTTAAAAAAAAAGAAGCCCAAAAAACTGTGTCACATACCTCCAAGAAAATTCTTTAAACCCAAAAACATTCCTTGCAAAATCAGATCAAATGTACGAAAATAATATGTCTCAAAGAAAAGTCCTTTGAAGTCCTTTGAATGTACTTCCAAGAAAAGTCCTTAAACCCAAAATAATTCTTTGCGAAATCAGATCAAGACTTTTGTAAAATCAGACCAAAAGTGTGAAAATATGCAAAAATAATGAATGGTTTCGCGGCAATTTATATTGTCGCGAAATGTTTTTTTGGAGGGGCTCGGTGGTACTTTCCGGCCGACGGAAAGTTAAGTAAAAGTTTGGCCGAACTACTTTATCGTTTGATTTAACATGCCGTCGGCAAAAAAAACAATTCGGCCGAACATTTTTTAAGAGTTCGGCCGAACTAACGCATCACCAGTTACAAAGAGCCAAGCCCTAAATACGTTTCTGAAACTTTGGACTAACTAAACTCCATGAAACATTCTGAATTAAGTGTCGGAACCAAGACAAGCATTTTCAGAATTGAATCTACTTTCAAGAAATATAACTTTCATGGAATTTCATAAATATTTACTAATTTTAATTAATTTTTTAATAAAATAGATGCAAACAATTTCTGAAGGTCATTGTGATTCAGTGAAATCAAAATTTTGTATCTCTCATAATACATTGTAAAAGAAATTGAAAAAATTATCGTACATTACATTGGTCCATTGTCGCTAATGGGTAGCTTTTATATTTTTTGTTTATAACTTATATGTTAAGAAATTTCTTGCATCGCAAGACATATTCAAAATATGCAGTTTTTCGTATTGGACCAGTTCAAAAAATTCTAGTAATTATGATATGCATCCATTGGCTTTGTAAATATGATGAAATCGAATTAGAGTTTGTCTGTATTGTTGTAACACATTTTGTTTCTCAAAAACACAAATTTTCAAAGAATAGAACATTGTGTATTATCATGACTTCTTATGAATTCGTTGATTGTTAAAAAACACATACTCAAAGAAACGCTAACTTGACATAACAAATGTGTATAAAAAGATTCCAAAAAATAAGTAATAGAAAGCTAACAAAATTTTTGACAACTTTTATTTTTATCACAAAATGAAATTCTAAACAGAAAAATTGTTTTAGCTTGCATAAAGTTGAAGAACTGAAAAAAATGAAAGTTTTTCCTCAAAAAAGGGCAAAAAGTGTAACCCAACTTCACATTTTCACCCTTAATTAAGTCTACTAATTCAACTAGTGAGGTATCTCATGTATTCATTAGGGAGATAGTGAGGCTGCATGATGTTCCCAAGAAGATAATGTCAGAAAAATATGCCAACTTCGCTTCTAGGTTTTGGAAGGAGTTGTTTGTAGGCATGGGGATAAAGTTAGCTTTCAACACAACTTATCATCCACAGACAGATGGATAGACAAAGACAATTAACATGATTCTTGAGGATATGCTGAGGATGTATGTCATGCATTAACAAAGGAAGTGGGAGGAGTAGCTTCCACTGGTAGAGTTTGCGTATAATAATGGGTATTAGGAATCCTCGAGGATGATTGCATTTGAGGGTCTTTTTGGGTGGAGTTGTAATACTCCTATTAGCTAAAGTGATCCGGTGAACAAAGTACTAATTGTACGGGACATGTTTCCTGAGATGGAGTAGGAGATGCGGGTTATTAAAAGGAATTTAAGGGAAACACATTATATGAAATAGAGTTATGCAAATCAACATATAGAATTAGAAGAGTTTCAAGTTTGGGAGCATGTGTACTTTCAAATCAAGCCTAAGAGGAGCTCCTTGAGGATTGGTTCATGCATTAAGTTGACACCTTGGTATTGTGGGTCTTTGGAGATCCTTGAAATTACTAGACCAGTGTACTATATACTTACATTTCCTCCAACAATGAAAGTCCATGATGATTTCCATGTTTCGTTTCTTAATGGATATGTATGGGATGTTGATCATGTGATTTATTGGTATGTATTGCAGGTGGAACCAAAGGGGGAATTCCAACCATAACCTCAGTGTATTTTGCTGTGGAAATAAACCATTCTATGAAACTGAGTGATCAAGAAGGCTAAAGTGCAATGGAATCACTTTTCACCTGACAAAGGTACATGGGATATGGTTGATAAAATGTGGGCCTCGTATCATTCCTAAATTGATATCTAAGCACATGTGTTTGGTTTATGTGTTTTGGTATATATATATATATGCATATGTGTATTGTAAATACTATGATGAGCCATGTTACTCCAATAACCAGTATGTTATAAATAGTACATCGAGTTGTGTTATAAAGCTCCAATAAGCAATATGGTGTTCATGGTTTCAACAGTTTGGTATGATGTAAATTTTGCATCGAGATGTGTTATAAATCTCCATGGGAAACATGTTTTTCTTGTTATAAGAATCGTTGAACACCAAGAACGA